>LOND01028589.1:45258-56236 GCA_014220965.1 Paragonimus kellicotti | reverse complement strand
ATACAGAAGTGTGGGTATGTCCGTCACTTACCTAAGTTTCAGGTTTGGAATATAGAACGCCGGTGTCTGAGTCATTACATACATGAGCTTTGACAACTTCCTCAGCATGTGTGCAGAATAGGCGGATTCTGCTGACCGATTTCTGGGATTCGCCTCGTTGGCTTCACGCATATGCCACCCATCGATTTGTCACATAGTACTCCGTTTGCTACTGCTGTTTTAGGCAAGAATCAACAATCTGATGGCCAGTTCATACTTGAATTTTAAAAAAATGAAGACTTTAACGTCAAAGCCTTGTTCAGTTTACAGTTCTCCGCTTACTGCCTGATGCTCAACTAACAACGAGTATCCCTGGTCAGCGATATTGTCAGATATGGGTCAAATGTTTCTGGCCATTGACATTCATGTTGCGTCCTTCTGGTCCTTTTTGTTTACCGATTACTTTTCTTCCTCTGTGTCCCACTTCCTGTCAACCTTCGTGAATCTGTTGTGTTCTGTTGTTTCTGACGCTACTTCTGATTACGCGTTCTAATATTCGAGTGAATACCGCTATTCCTGAAGGCGTAAGTGTCCACCAACATAACACACCACGATTTTGTTAATAGGGAAAAGTTATGTTGCGTTTTAAAGCTCTATCGTCAGAACAGTGCTCATCTACTGATCTGTATCTGTTTATGTCTGTGGTCACAATCTGTCTGATCCTAACTATCACTTTAAAACTACCGTTACACTGATGCATTTGTTCTCATACATTCGCCGACTGATCCTGAACCGGTGGGCGCCCCCAGGAGCACGTTCACATCTTGGTGATACAATGTGTGAAAGATTTGTGTTTGGATCGGATTGAAGTGGGTGAATTTATACAGCAGCTCATACTGGCTATTCTGCAACGCGCAGACGGGCAACGGTTCCAAATTGAGTAAATCTGAGGTGATCGCATGTGCAAATAGGACAAGAGAAAGGGATAGACAATAGGTATTAAGCCCAATCACGCGGGTAACATCAAGCGATGAAAGAAAAACCTATATCGAAATATGCATCTGCAACTTTTTAAAACACATTAATATAAGCATGTGTTAATTACAAGGAAACATGCTGACACAACCCGCAGTGTTCCATCACAGAGACTGAAACCTGACTCAATGTGATGATTCGCTTGTTTCGATAAACTGTTGACGCGTCGGCTGACTGTTGGAAGATGGACACTAACTTACTAATTACAATGCAACGATCAGAGATTTCACTTTACTAGGCAAAATGATACGATTAACGGATAGTGTGGGGCATGCGAAGTTATCTATAAACCCGCTGGATCTTGCACTGCGTTTTCTTGCCATCAATGACGATAAACATCAGTGTGCTGGCTCTCCTGCTGTTGCACACGGGAAGAAGCAAGCCATCTGATGAAGATGAACGGCAAGGCGACTGCAACAACAACCAGTCACTTGTACTAGTTCAACGCTTCTCATGTGATTGGAGCAGACAACTACAAACATCATACAAACAGGGAGAGTTCTTCCTCGCCCCTATGATTTGCCTTGAAGTCATAGAGAGTGAGTGCGTTGAGACCGACCCATGACATGTACAACTAGTGAAATCCTGTTACCTCAATGATCAGTAGACGTACTGAAACCAATCAAATCAAGGCTGACTCCACTCGGTCTAGAAGACAACTCGGAGTTCGTGCATGCGGTTGATCAAATGAAAACCAGCAATCGCAACATGCAGTAACAAGACGAGGCCTATCTAATCAGGAAGGTAACGCTAAAGGAAACTATCAGCCAATTGCCGCCATCTTAATGAAGAAGTTGTCATTATCTGGGAAATTAAAGGTTCAACTCCAACTTAATGAATATCTTATATTTACAACGATGACGCGGTATTGCGTGTATCCCGACAAACAGTTTGCAGACATTCATGTCCAAACTGAAGACAAAGGTACTTTGTCATAAAATCGGTAACTGCAATCACTACGGATAATACGTAGACAATACACTTGTGCGATCACAAGTAATGATGACAACTATACCCTACTAGCTAATCTGAAGTCTACGCATCCAAAGATTAAGTTAACCATTGAAATACGAGAAACAAAATATTTAGAAGTAGCGTCGCTCCGTCAAACGGACCGATCAGATCAGATATCAATTCAAACAAAAAGAACACAAACCGGTAAATAAAAATACATTCATAGTTCTGATCTTCTAGAGTACACGTGGAACCTGGCCTATTGCATAACAAGTAGAACACAACAGACTCTCATGCCGGACTTTCTACAGAAGGATAGTGAACATGTACGAAAAACGCTTGGCCAGAATGGGTACTACTGAAGCTTCCCAAATAAAAGCATTTATTGAAGAACTAGTCAGGAGATCGTTCAAACAACAGACAAAAAGCATAACTAATGAACCATTTACAGATGAAGTTAAAGACGAGATCATCAACCGCGAAATTTCTAGTGCACAACATGCGGCATGTGTCAGCTTATCGCCTAACGTCTGACCGCTATTAGTTCGACCTCTTGAAGATGGTTTGCATAGGTTTTGTTTCTCGTTTTGTGCCCATTCTCTCAAATATTGATGTCAAGTGGGTTAGGTTGAAAGAACCCCAGCGCGGCTATCGTAAGGAATCCGCCAACATTACCGGCGGTGAATCAGAGAAGCGCATTTCTAACGCGATTGGTTCGTACCTGACGGACACTAGTAAGCAAAAACAGTAGCATTCCAATTCCAAAGTACGTCCAACGCATTCTCCAGATGTCACCGTGCCGCTGCTAGTAACAACAGATTCAACTGCCATAAGACAATGCAACGCAATCCCGTGGACGAAAAAGCAACCACTACAACCTGGTTTCAGTGCTTTACATGGTTTGTTTTACAAAACAAAATTCGTGTCACAGTACAACTCATCGTTCAGCGCTTTGTATGACCGAACACGAACAAACAGATTAGACATTGCACAAAGGGATTTGTCAGTTGTCAGCGTTCTAAGGTAATTTGGCATACATACTCTACATTGGGAACTTTCGCCGCAAACGATGCACGTTTTGTCCACATTCTTGTCAGTATTGCTAGTTCGTTGCCTATAGCTGATAGCGATTCTTACGTCTTCACTTGTTGACCTGAAGCGAATCCTATCACAGATATCACCGTCGCACATGTTTTTGTCACACGTTAAATCGCGAATTTTGGAGTGTCATCTACAACTGCCACTGATCAAGGTTCACAATTTGCATTCAAATCATTTCAACATCCCACAAATGACTCAGTTTCTGCTTTACAAATGTGGGCAGGAGTTCGAATCCCACCTCTGACTCCATGTCGTGTACTGGGCTGCCAAATCGAGGAGATCAGAACAGAAATCAGGGCGGCATCAAGCAACCCCAATTTATTGGCAAAACAGCCTTTACGATTGTTGGTGGACGACAAACGTTCTTGCAATTCTGTTCACGACAGTTTGTGAGTGAGTTTTGATCGGCTGAATTTTCTTTAATCAGGGAAATGCTTCAGTTCAATCTCATTACATTTCTATCCAATGTCAAACGACGTGGATGAACGAAAACCGCATCGCCATTAGTAACCGCGGGATGGGTGATCGAGTGTGTTTAGGTAGGACCTGTGAAAATTCGATTGTGCTAATTCAGGGAATTTATGTAAAAGATTTGCAAGAACGCAATCATCCAGTGATGAGATTAACAAAGGCTGTACAAAATTGGTGAACATCGACTGACCTCTGGTTGATAATTGTGTATCAGCGTCAACCAGACGTTTGTTTTAAATCAGCCCATAAGTTATAGTGAATGGGGAAACTGCCTCCGAATATAAGCTGATAAACGTCCGCGATAACAAAAATCCACATGTATTCAGGACGTAAGCCAAGGTTTAATCATAAGGACCGCTGTTCATGAGTGTGAATTGAAGTGACGTTAGCGGCCGTGAGTAAGAAACTGGATGGGCTGTGTGGGTATTGGATCTGTTAGTGCAAAACGGGTGTACCGGACACTTGTTCAGTGAGAGCTGTTCACGAAGTTGACTGTTCAAAAGGGATACCTGAATGGAGTGAATATAAAAAGTGTGTGCCTCTAGAAACCTACTGGCCATGTTGGCAAGTCGAGCTATGGGTACAGTACCGGAAGTGGATGTGAGAATGCTTTGCATGGAAGTGTGACAGTACTTAAGAAAGATGTGTGCGAACAAAGTAACATCAAGTTTTGTACTTCAAAGCAAGTTTTGCAGACGTCGTAGCAATCGGGACGGGTTGCTCTTACTAATACGCTCGTTACTAAATAAATGTTCTAGGCATTCACGGTCAGAAGGTGCAGTACGGTTGACTAATGTGTCCCGAAGTTGAGTACATGGGAAGATTGTATTAGATGATTTCAGAATATCATATACCAGTTGCGATTTCTGGTGTTAATATTGCCAGCATGTTGTAATTACACTGTCAATTCCCGATTGATATTCCACAAACCAAACTGGGTCTGGACTTGTGCACAGTATATACATGGATCATGATACCAAAATGATGGCAGGTGCCGCTGAGTTGAAGTTGAGTAGTTGACATGGTATCTAAGAAACTGCTATGTTAGTATACAATAACCAGGTGGTGGAGAAAAAATGACAAAGATAATGAACTGGTCACGTCAGGCTCACCAACCATTAGCATAAAAGTCACTTGTGATCAGAAGGTGAATATCGTCAATAGAAATACATGACACGCAAGCAGTAATGTACCGAATTTAGGTAAACAAAAAACTACGTAACAGTATATTTGGAACCTACTAAAATCATCTAAACGCAGTCGAAATGATATTGACCGTTGTGATCTCCTCAGGTAAAAAAGAGGAAGTCTATGGGGTGCTGTAGGAGGACGAATTGATGTGAGACTAGTTTTTAGTATGTAATTTGTTCGTTGGATCATCATCACCATCATCATCATAGCAGCCATGAGCCTGATCAAAAGGTACTGTGATTGATCTGTACAAGCTTAGAGTCAAAAATCCTCTCAATGAGACACAGCACCGTTTAGCTCGTGTCATGGAGTCGGGCCATGATGATGCTGTGTCGTCCTCGTTTCATTCCAGACATCTCACAGCGTTAAACACGCGTGAGAGAACTTGATGACTTTCGGTTTCGTAGTGGTTATGACTACTGGCCGTGCCAAACCATGAGCAGTATAGTGTGTGTGTGTGGGTGCATGCACGTACAATATAAACCAAATACCATACTGCATCGGCCGTCTCGCAGTATAAACCGGGTCGCCCTATCTGCTGCATACAGCAGGGTGGATAGGCGAAAATATGCTACTGCCGAACATGAGACAAGCCAAGGGACGTCAGACGCTGTGTTGGAACATGGAATGTGCGCACAGTGCTGGATCGATGCAGTACCACAGGACGGCCAGAACGTCGAACCGCACTGATCGTTGATGGAACTGAGTCGCTATGGATCGATGTAGCAGCCTTGAGTGAGACAAGGCTTGCGGACCAAGGTAAGTTGCGGGAAGCAGGTGCTGGGTACACCTTCTACTGGATAGGTTACCCGGCAGACGGTGCTCGGGAGCATGGTGTCTGTTTCGCAGTCGCTGATCACATCAATGCTTTGATGATAGGCGAACCGCACGGCATCAGCCCTCGAATGTTGTCTATGCGCCTGCGACTCGGTCGAGGTAAGTGTGCTACATTTCTCAGTGTTTATGGTCCAACTGTGTCACACTGATGATACAAAGGACCAGTTCTATGATCAGCTGTCCGTCACAATCCGGTCGACACCAGTGAGTGACCGACTGTTTGTTCTGGGTGACTTGAATGCTCGAGTTGGATGAGACTCGGTAGCCTAGACGGGAGTCCTCGGACTCTACAGCATTGGTACATTCAATATCTTGACGTGGACTCATCCACGAAACGGTCATCATCATTTGCTTGACTACGTGATTGTGCGGCAGCGCGACATTCGTGAAGTGCGTATCACGCGAGTGATGCGCGGCGCTGAATGTAGCACAGATCATAGGCTGGTCAGGACCAAATTGTTTATCCATGTATGCAAGTCTGTTTATTGTAGGTCATCCGGAAAACGGCAGAAGTTGGACGTCGAACGATTGGAGACAAGAACTACTTTTCAACGTATAGTTGCCATTCGTCTGAAAGACGATTCTGTACTCCACCACCCCCGAGGGTATGTGGCAATTCATCAAGGAACAGATCACGGCAGCAGCCACCGAGACGATCGGTCTCAAACGCCAGAAACGTCCGGACTGGTTCGACGACAACAACGCGGCTATCTCCAGCTTGGTACGAGAGAAGAATGCGCGTTTGCCGCTTCCACAATGGACCCGGACAATGAAGACAAGAGCTGACCGGTGTCCACAAACAGCCCAGCGGAGTAAGATGGAACGAGGACGGTTAAGATCAGCGTTCTAAACAAGCGTCGAAATTATGCCATGCAAGCTGGTTTGTGCACAGCCGCAGTATATTGTCAGTAATGTACTTCGGGGATTAGCAAACATAAAGCCACCATCTTAAGAGCCTAACCGAATTCAGCTAAAGAGTTTGTGTGACAGAGCACCAAGTCGGACAAGAGGAAAGGAGTGTGTCCGTAAATGCCTAACACGCTGATTGGATACTTAGACGTTGCTGTATGCTCTTTTGCCGGACAACCGTGTGGCAAACTGAAAGTGACTTATCAAAAACATTCGTTCACATGCTCTCCTGTTCAACATCACCGTTAAGAAGGGTGTACTTCTTCCAAAAATGGTTTATTTTTCGAGATATCTTGGAAAAATAAATTGTGATTTTGAATTTCATCTTTTCGCGCCACAACGTGCCAAAACTCAATTTTGGCGCACGTTTCTCTTTTAATTTCTGATTGACCCATTCCGCTTTTACTTCATTAAGTAAGGTGGGATTTTTCAGTCAATCAAAGCCAATATTTATACGCAGACGTTGCTTTGCAATGCTTCCATTAGTTGGGAGCAAATAAACTCTTGACTGAAGGTCAAGGTCATCCGTGTTCTTTCGAGGTTTCGGGTATCGTTACGTGTTTGCGATTCGTATATCTTATGTTCGTGTATTAGCTCCTTTTAGTTTTCGTTAACCATGCGGGTCTTGGCACACGTAGAACGCAAAAAAGGCACACAAGTAATCAAATTATCTTGGGATAATTNAAGGGATTGTGGTCAATTAAGACACTATTATCACCAACTTTGTAAATAGCTAGAAAGAGACGGGCCGGATCTGGAAATCTATTCCCTTCATAGTGTATGCTACGAAGTCAGTTCGTTTTCTAAAACGAGATCACTGGGAATGTCACAATTAACCATACATTCGCCGTCATCTGCAGCTGAACGAAGTGAATCAGGCCGGTTGTACCTTAGTTCCGAGTGATCATCCGGTCTGTCAAATGGTCGCAATGAGCTGTAAACTGATGAACAAACTTTTTCCAATATGGTTTCCCTAACGATTTATAGATGATCAGTTCAACCACGAATTAGTACAAACAGCAATCGGCTGTTCCCGGTGAAAAAACCCTTTCCATCTTTCTGGCTAAGTCGGACTTTACACAGACTACTCGTACGTTTGCGGTTCAACAAACACACATCTGAACAGCGATGATGGTGTAATGCTAAGTGGAAAAAACGAAACGCAACAGCTAACTATCAACAGTCTGAAAACAACAACTGGTTTCTTGACTACCATCTACTATAATCATTTCGCTCAATTCACAGGCTGTAAACATGATGCTGCCGATGCATTAAGGAAACATTTTCAGCCCGTAATAACAAACGCCGTAGATGCTGTTGACTGATTAAAACGATTTTATTCCCTCTCCTGAAGTTCAACCGAGGAGTTTGATTATCACCTACTTCATACTTATTGCGCAGGCATAAACTTGAGCTCTGAATCATATTCTCTTGGTGCATTGGAAGAAGATCGTAGTACACGCGGTTCACCTTGTTTCAGCAAGACCATGTATTAGACGTCCTCTTCGATTCGTGAGCACGACATCCTCTGATGTATTCAAACAACGAGCAGAGTCTGTTCTCTACCTCTCGAACGAGCAAAACGTTTACCCTATCCGAACCGATCATTTGATCATGAAGTAGTCAGCAGGTGTGAAGCAGTAGTCCGAAGAAAATGAGCCCACCCCCAGCCCATCGGTTAAACTGCCAGGCAGATGCAATGTTGACTGCGGATGCACTTAGAATGACACCTGACGTCCTGGTATGTGAATACCGTTATTTCGGCTTGAAGATAACAACCTCGAGTAATCGTATGATTTTGTGGAGATTAGTTTTTCTACTGATTGGATAAGAGATTTTAAAACAAAACCCAGCTCATTGCTCCCGCATAACAATGTCTTTTTTCTGTAAAAATTCATTATCAACGGCTTGGCAATAAAAAAGACGGAATCACTGAATAATTTTGTCGTGAGGCCCTGGACTAACACAATTTTGGTAGAGACAGCACGTTTGAGTCTAGTGAAATGATCGGACTACAAGCCGTGATGAATTAAAAATTCGGCGCGCAATGCCTCCTTGCTAACCTACATTGCGAGTACGAGACGCCTAATCCACGACAAACAATTACCTCCAGCACAGGGCCACGTTCCTCACCCAACAAATGGATCTCATCGATAATGATCAAACCGATGTGGCGTACGTAGACGCGCTGCTGCCATGATCGAGAAATGCCATCCCACTTCTCCGGTGTAGTCACAATGAGGTCGGCGCGCATCAGTTGTCCAATATCCGGTGTAACATCGCCGGTTAGCTCCACAACCCTATCGCCCAAAGAGGTGAATGAAAAAAGCCAAAAAGAAGGCGGGTGCAATAAAGTGACAGACGTATGACACCAAGACTACACGTAACTACAAACATTGTATACTATGGAATGAATGTATACATAGTAAAAAAAAACATCCAGGAGAATAATCTCACAAGATTTCTGACACTAAACCATGTGGCCAGAAGCGTTCGAAAGGAAAGGCAGCTATTTAGGCGAAAGTAAAGAGAGAGAGGACACGCTCTTAAGGCAGTAGTGTTATCAGATGGATAGTGCACACACAAGCGTTGCATAGAATAGGCGCATAATCGTGGTTCCGTCGACTCAATCAGAAAACAGTTAGCTTGCTGTGATACCTTAAAACCTAGTCATTTGATAGGAGAAAAGGATGTGGATGAACAGACCTAACGACATGTTAACCTGGTCAAAATTAAACAGCAGGAGATGTGAGAAAAACGAATCCATTTGGTGTCGATGTTATCCTAGAGACACTCCAAGCTCAAACGAGGTTGATAATAATATAAAAATCCACCAAACGACGATAACGGGACAAAATTCAAACTCAAATATATTCGATGGAACATCAATTAGCCTGACTACCTCTGGTGCGTGGTACATAACACAGTGTTGTAACAAAAGTCTTAGCGTAGTTGAAGAAGTCATGCAAGTGTATGCGAACAGCTATGTCGCACATGGGAAAGACGGACCAATATAAACAGGCCAAAGAAGTATACAACAGCCTATGATAAACACAGTAAAAATACAGTAATAGGTAACTTTGGTCACAATTACGTAAGCAGCACCTGTTTTTCGTGTGTTCAACGAGACACCACAGCAGTGAGGCCTATCAACCAGTAACCGGGTTGTAAGATGACTGTTTAGTTAAATATCTGGTTATGTTTTCATCTTGTTTAGCGTCGTCTTATCATATTCCTCCTGACTAACTGGTTATACCACTAATGTCATCGCAGTTTCCCTACTGGTTGTTCCCTATAAACCAACATCTCATTTTGTTATTTGCATGACAGATGTAGATCCAGAACTTAATTATGTTTAGATTAATATGTTGGCATATGGTTAGGAGGACGATTTTTGATCAATGTTTCACCTTTTCCCTCCGTCTGGACACAATGGACCCTCTTAAGTAGACCATCTAACTGAAGGGTACAACCTCAGTCTCAAGCAGTCTGATCTCACTCACATTATATGCGTGTATACAACAACACAGTTCAATTTTTCCACATATTTGTTTAATCAGTATCAGTCTTGTTTTCTCTTGTCCTTAAGTGACTGATGTCGATGTGAACTCCACTGCATATATAAATCTACGTTTCTCACATTCTTCGTTACACTTATACGACGACCTGCCTATGTTTTTCTTCACAACGCTCTGCTGGATACGTACTGTGTCCACACTCAAGAATTTGCACAACTTGTTTAATTCTGTAGTCTCCTTTTCTATCAGTTAAAGCGGTTAGTCGTTTGTTCTGTGGGTACAGTGTACTAACGAAGAAACGATGACACAGGCGCTGGCTGTCATGTGACTGGTTTTCACGATAACGTAAGGGCTGGATGTTTTAGGTTACTTAAACTCACATAAGTGAATATAAGATAACCAATGTTCCAATTCCCATTTTTGTACTTATCAATCGACTTTTAATGATTATTTCATCTGCTGGCTATTAAGCTCGTGTATACTCACATTCTTCTTTTTTAGTGTGTCTATATCGCACCACTGAAGGCATTGGTGCGTGAGCGTATTGATGATTGGAGCGTTCGAATTGGCAAAAATCTAGCTAAACGGTATGCGCATTGTCCATTTATCTTCAACTATCTTTGTGTTTCCTCTACTACACACACTTAGGTGGATTTGTTAATCTATTTCATGATGAAGGCATGTGTAATGATTAACACAACATTCAGACTGTTTCACACAGTACCCACGTTATTCTCATGTTTACACGGCGGTCGTCGCTGCTTATATATCCACATCCTTTAGTCTTCCTTATGCAAGTCGATCCAGGGCACATCTCCTGGACTAGTATCTCCTTCTCTTCTTGTTCACAGTATTGACACATACTCTGTTGTTATAGCCTTACCTATACTGATGTTATGCGATGCATATTATTCATGTCTACTCTGTAATCATCGCAGGTGCTGCTTACGTAATTGTGACCAAAGTTACCTATTACTGTATTT
>LOND01028589.1:0-36969 GCA_014220965.1 Paragonimus kellicotti | reverse complement strand
TTTTCCGCTGTTTATATCATACCAGCAGTTGTAAAGTCAATACTAACTAACTTGTAACAGGTCTGTGCGAAGGATAATTTAAAACAGGGGAAATGGTTTGGTCTAAATCCGAAATCACTCCGGAATTCCATCACCACTATACTGGCTGCTAAAGACTCATTAATTGCTAATGTACGGGATAGAAAAGGTCAACTGATAGGAAAGTAACTGTTTGATGCAACACTGTGAATCACATCTGTAACTGGGTTTCGCACTGTAATGAGATTGAACTGGAGCGGTTTCTAGATTGGAGAAGTTCGGCCAATCCGTGTTAGCGTACAAGCCGCTACAGACGGAATTATCGTCAACACGGTGCCAACCAATCATAGACTGCGATTAGCTGCTGTTGAATGTGTATCTGTTTCAAACAACCCAGCTGCTAGATACAAGGCCGTGGAACAACAAAGCAGCGCATAGACCAATCAAAACTCGAGACCGTTTGTCGTTTAACGGTAATCATAAATACTGTTGTCCGCCATAAAAAGGTGATGTTTTTCCGATAGACTGATATTGCTTAGTGCCGCTCAGATTGTTGTATTGATTCTTGTCGATTTGGCAGTTCAGTGCGCGACAGACACGGTTTATGTCGTAGTTAATTTGCCTAGTGTTCCACGGCCTGACATCTGTACATTGTACCTTCCAATCGACAGAATAGCTACGCATCGATTTAACGTGTTCATATTCACGCAGGACGCACGTTTAATGTATGTTAAGGTCTTGGGCTAAGAATAACTCATTTACCGTTATTCAATTGAGTGCTTCAATTTTCAGGTACAATAACAGATAACTATGATACTTACTGATGACTATCGAGCGTTAATCCGGGAATCCTCCAAAATCAAGGGGTGACAACTTTTTTCAGAAGATTCCACTCGCATTGGAATAGTTCGATTAGTTGCGAGTACGTCGCGACTTATTCCTAGGATCAATCCAGTAAGGATGTGTGTGCACAAGTCACCTCGTTGCTTCGCTGTAGAACTGACCGCATGGGAATAAAAACTACCCGAGGCGGTTTGTGGTTAACCTCATTCATTAAAACCACGCTTATCAAACCTTGTCTTTGGTCGTACATACTACATAACTAATGTACGCGACTCCAAAATATTAGTTGATTCCATGATAATAGGAACTCACGCAACTAAGAGTAAGACTAGTGTCAAAATATAATACGATAGGCCTTAGAACGGGCAAATCCACCTTCCTGTTATGCAATCTGACTGAACATTTCATAACTCTAATACTGATAACCCGCAGAGTGTGCCATCATAACACTGACGCGGGATTCAGAAAACAGGTAACACTGTGCGCGATCATTCAGGCTGACAGAAAATGCACGGCTAAAAAAGACAATCAAATAAAATCAACTAGTCACGTGATCAGTCAATGACAATTCAGTCGTTAACCTAGCATGTCAAGGAACAGAGTCGTACGTTTATCATAAATGAAGGTCCAGGTATAAAAACCACACTAATTAGGAACATTTTGAATAGAATAAGGCAGAGAACACAAATTAAGACGTGATTTTCAGGTTGTAAGCTGGCACGATTACGAAAAAGAGATCTCAAAAAGATAAAATAAAGATAGTATGGTCGTGAGTGATACTTAAAGCCGAACACACTCCAAACGAAAATTGAATCAGTCGTTTCTGAACACACAGTCGATTGTCGAGGGCCAACCAGTCAAGCTACAGAGTACCTCTAGAATATCTGAACTGTGAGAATTTGCTGTGACCTTAGATGACAATGCAATATTGACAGTGACCTGTGGTCAATGAGTGTTCACTGATGGGAGATGTGAATTTCCGCTCTCGCTGAGTGTCGCATACCAGTAAATTAGAAACTGGGAAGCAACTATGATTTCCCATTCGCTGTAAACAAACAGCACTAGTTCGTACGTTATTGTGTGACATTAAGATTACGCTCCAGACTACGGGCGGAGCATGGAATGCTATGTGCAACTATTCATGCAAATAATCTCCAAGATCTCTCTCAATGAAACGGGAGCAAAATAACTCCCTGAAAAGTTCCTACTCTGGGGTACCTAAAAACTATCTACATCAAACTTCACTTCAAAGGTGACATTTTCATGAATGACTTTAACAACATAATTAACATCAACAAGAAACGCTTATACAACACTTTCAAACTTGTCTTGTTTCAACAATCCTCTAGACTGTCAATATCCCGATCAAGAAAAAAAATCTCTTTTTGTTCCTGAAGCTATTGCATCTAACACTTCTTTTGGAGCAGCAAAACGTTAACATCGATACATCAGAAACAGTGCATGAGACCAGGACTGAGTGGCTGAAGGATGCATTAGGGCACCGTTAGTAAGTGACACTTAGGTAGAGTGAAAGGTTGCGTCGATCAGCGTACGGCATCTATTGACCACAAGCAACTCTATCAGTAGCGCACCCAACGTTAATGTTATGCAGAATGGCCGCAATCCACAAATTACTCCGAAACCTTACTGAGGGCCGCCGATGACCGGTCTTATGAACTTCGAAACAACTGACTGCTAGTCTATAACGGCTATGAAGACAAATGCGAGTATCATTCACGATCCATATTGATTTGTAGTGTAACCCCTTTAACTGTAGTCTAGCTTTTCTACTTTAACGCGTCGCATTTAGGACAGACGAAATGAATTCATATCGTAATTGATGTATTCCGACGTGTGTACTTGTGTGAATAGATCGCTAGTTAGACAGAACAACTGTATAACTACGGGGAAGCAATGATGAACCGTTAATTGCAAAATGCAACACAAGCAAAGTAAATCCGATGCAACGTTATCAAAATGCAACGGCTCAGTGAATATAGGTATAGGTTTTGGTTGATTATGGAACAACCATTTGTTAAGAATTAGCAGGATCATGCAATACCAGAACAAACTGAACACGAATACTCGGGAGAAGTACGAAGATTCAACGAAAAGGGTTGTCGGTTCGACTCCTTATTCAGACATTATCTGCTAGATAGGTCCAAACAAGGACAAAATCGATTGTCGGACGATAGTTTAAGCGTAAGCATCATGAAAAATCATGAACACTAGCTTGGAATCTCGCGACCGTAGTCAGTACAAACTGGCAATCTGAGATGGATTGACCCAATTCAAACCAACGGGATATGAAACAAGTAATAATTCAATTACAAATAAGTAACCGTGTCACAGAGGATGTTCACAGATCTGGTGGCCGAATGGATATGATCTACGGCTTCTGACGCGAAGAGTCGCCAATTCAATATCTAATTCAGACCTCCATTACCTGATGAATCTTCATAAGGACGAACCTTACTATGGAATGTCGGTTTGAAGTTCGGCATCACGAAATGTTATACACGTACAGTGGCTGTACCGCTTCTATTCAGTCCTGACCGAGATTTTTTTAAATCCGAAACCCACGAAGGCTGATTCAACCAAGAACAGATCACCGTAAACTGGAACAACTTTGCCCAACCGTGAAACTAATAAACAACGTTCGAATGAAACCTAACTCACGATCGTAAATTAAAAGCAGCGGTTTTGGTAGTTGATTACACTTAGTGTTAAACAGTATCCCTGACTGCTTCAAGGTATACATTCCACCGAATCAGAGATAGAGAGAACATGTTCTGTATGGCAAAATATGGTATGTAAGGAAAAGACAGGAATGCTGATAGATCGGCCCTGACGGAAAGCAAAACACAGTAACTGAGCGTTACCTTCATTGCGACAAACTCGGAGGCTTCGCTGAGGACAGAAAACAATTGTGGCAACATTGTAGTTGGTTCAAGCGTATCGCGGACCATAGCGGCTGTGCTAAAACGGATGTAGAATAGACTGGCGGTGCGACCACGATCCGTGGATGCTAGTTGTCCGGTCTGCGGTTCATAGCGAATCATTTCAGCAGCATCCAAATCCAGCGCACTAGAACGCACAACACGACCTAAATAGTCGCTCAGTGTGGAATCGGCCTGGAGAAAAAACGCGTAAACGAAAAGTCATTAGGGCCGGTGTCTCCAAATATACATTTAAATCAAATGATAATTTTGAGCTCACTAACAGATTACAAGTTACACTTAACAAAGTTTTATCAATCATGCAGCTTTTACAAGATGATAACTAGTGGTAGTCTGACGGATGAGAACTTTTCACGACGAGACCCAATTCTGTGGTTGTTAGTATACAGCATAAAAGAATATGCTCTTTAATTGCACAAAGTATAGAAAAAGGCTCAGGACTTAAGTCAACAGCTCCCTTCCTGTGACAACTTGAGAGTATTTTAAATCCATATTCAGTTCCATTTGGTCTTATTTCCTTCACTTGTTACATCCCTTAAATTCGGTACATTGTGATAGGTAACTGAAATTTTATGTGTAACCAATGAAAAACGGAGTTTCAACATCTGGAAGTCACAATCGTTGGCTCAAACAGAAGGTACGATTATGAGGACTACGAAGTTAGTGAAAATTCGTTTCGCAAACAAAACCGTAAAATCGATTCGGTGAATGACATTGATACTTGGGTGTCATACAGCCATAAGGCAAGGAAGAGGGATTAAATTAACTTCACAAAACCTCATATGAGAACTCAAACATTCGACAGGTGATCACCCTGGAACGGACAACTCAGCCTATCCGGTCCCAGTTGATTAACTTTTCACGTTTCGTAATCATAGAACGACCAAGTCCCAAGCATAGAGCTCGAATATTTGACATCCTCTAGACGTCGCCAAATACAGTCTATGCGAATTACAACAGTCCACAGAGATTAACGTAGTCTACCGTATGTAGGACATCGGCATCTGTGGACATTTTTGCGCCGAATCATCAGTTATTTGTTCCGCAGTGTACCACATTGGGCTGCGAGCTAGACCAGCTGTTAGCCGACCCTTCTGGTGTACATATTGTCAACGACTGGGCAAATGAGCCCGAGTGAACCTTATTAACAAATACGCGTATCCCAAACACATCACTGTTTGTTCAAAAGTTCTACTCGATCTGAGTGATTCGGCGCAAAAATCGATAATGAATTTATTGCGGACAATTTAAGTCATCCACCCTGAACGTTCAAGTTACATATCATCGAGATGATACAGATCTCACGGTCACTTTATGTGAGAGCAAGAGGATGGTTCTCTAGTAGCCACTTATAAATCAGGCTGTAAAGATTGCATTAGACTTGAGGATCCCTACTATCATTTCTTTCCGAATTTCTTTGCACCTGCAGATCCAACAGTCAAACACACGAACAGGCAAAACACCACTACATATACGTCAAAGACTAGGACTTCAATATCGCGACGATTAGGGGGAAGCAACCTAACGATGTAAGGAGCATAGTAAAGGCCACGGCTTAAATTCATGAATAGTGCTTAATAACTGTTAAACAGCACCAATTTCTAGTCAGTATAGTGAATGATTACAAGATACTCCTCAGAAAGTTTTCGCTGTTGTTCGAAGAATATGCAGATAGTTTCCCATTCATGCACTGGTTAAACAACATAGAATTTAAAAGGCCTAACTGCGAAAAATCTGCACATCGGCTGGATTCGAAACAGCTGAACAACAGAACCAAGCCGTGTGTCCAGAAATACCGAATCTGGACTTGACCACCTAACCGTCCCACTGTGTCATACGGGATCAACGAAATAATCCAAGATGGCGACTGCTCTAACAGAGTTTCTGAGCCAGTTTGTTCCGATGCCCATCGACCAGCTTCAGGCGCAGCCTTGCAGATCAGCTGGTGGAATACTTGTCGTGTTTGGGCATTTTGTTTCCGTCAGTGGTTCAACACATCAGTCCAAGTCCAGATTTTTAATAACTGGGTCTTTTTAATCACCAGTCAAACTACTCATGAGTAACAAAATGAGAAATCTCAGCGAACGACACAATCGGGGCTGAGTTTGTTGAACAGTTTCTCGAAGACGATGTAACTTAAAATAAAGTAATGACAACAGAGTGCAGACATTATATGGAAAGAACAAACAACACAAGCTCGTCAGATCCACACCTACATTTCCAAGAAGGGAAGTATATTTTCTACTAATCAACCAGTAGCAGTTGATATCAGAATGGTAAAAGAGTTACCAGTCAGAATATTGCAATAGTCTTTGAATCAAACGTATAAATAACTGTTTCGAGAAAAACTGCAGGATAGCTGATTCATAGACGTCATTTTACCCCCACGTGTAGCCCTGTTGTTTACTGGAAAGGTGTGAACAACACAAGGAATGGAGGTTTGGGTTTATTATACTAAGTATAATCTCTATTCAGTGGATCTAGCAATGGCGCGAGGCAGTGAAACGCATGACGCCTTACTATCATGTGCAACTGGTTTGCTCGCTTGCAAGGTATAAGCACCTTGGTCTTGAATTCTGAGTATGAACGGTTGTTTTTACTAGATAACTCTCTCTCTTTATTTTCACAACAAGGGCTTGCTTGTATCTTCACGGTTGCATGGTAACGGCGCGAACCACTGATTTATCGGTATGTGTGATGACGATGAGGCCGACTGCATTATTTCGAAATTCGGACTGCTATCTCCGTGGTTGTGTGACATGATTTTTAATTACAGCAGTAGCACCGTCAACGATGGGATTGCCTACTCGACATACGCGCTAACTGACAACCCTGAAGCAATATGCTTCGAAATGCTCTCAGAATGCTCAAATTAGAAGCGCACACATCGACGAATGTGCCGACGGTCCCCTAAATGTGCACGCAGATACAAAATTTGGAGTATGAACAAAAGAAATGTATCCAGAAGAACAGACTTTCTGACCGAGTCCGGTGAGCGGATGACCTTAGCATACCGGTGTAAACTCAGACAGACTAGGTGACTCGGTGGAGTAGAGCAGTTTTGATTAAATCGCCCAGCATCTTAGCCTTCATATCCTGGATATATCATTTTTCATTATGAGGCAGGTTCTTAGAGGATTATGTAACAATAGTTTTGAATAAGTTGTCAACGTCGATCTTGACAATGCAGCAAGTTGCTTTCATCACGACACCTATCTATGGATAAATGGTCAAAGAAGACATGTTAACAGCAAGTGGAATAACACGGCTCCACAACAAGGTCACAAAACTGAGAACTAACACGCGTCGCCTACCGTTTTGAGAACACGGTTATAAAACACTATGTGAGAGTTCACAGATGGCACAGTAAATCCAAAAACACAGCACGAAGTGCTATGAGGAAAACTGTTTTATTTCAACTAATCTCTTAGTAATTTGTAAATCCGTTTCGAAGATGAATGATGCCTTTTATTATCAATCTTTTGGTGAGAAAATTATTGTGATAGCATAATCCGTCAGGGAAATACCGTATTTTTACTTTGCCAATATGCACACATTAATGCATGTCGGTTATAAGCCCTGTGCTGTCATTCAAACGCTGAAACCTTCACATACACGTATGTCAGCAACCACTTGATACCGACCGTGAATAGTGGTGGACGGAACATGGGGGCGATGGGGCCAAGCGACTTGATTTAAAATGCGCACACATCCCGACGCCAGTTAATCTGGCCGAGTGCGTTGAAGTCGTTCGCTAACCCGGTTAGGAGATCTTTCTTCTAGGTTAGCTCTTTTGTTTAAACTCCAAAGTTTGTGTCCGGGTGCGCAATTGTGGGACGATCGGTATCTCATAGTTTGTGAAGATAGCGTACATGGTCTGTGCTTACTTATATGAACATGGATATGTTGAGTGAACGACATGAAACAAATGAAATAAGAACAAACAGAGAAACAACTCATCAGTAAAGAGCAAACAATAGGGGTAAAACGTTGATAACAATACTCAACGGGAGCAAACAACGAAAGTTTTATAGGTAGCTTACGTTTGACAAGTCTGCTTGTATCCCATAGTGCAACGGATTTTTCATTAGGCGAACGAACAAGTAAGTGTCTTTCAACCACGTCACCGCATCGTCAATATTAGTGACCGTGCCCAAGGCAATCTGGTACAACAACGAAAACAGCGAAACCACTGGTTATGAGCATGCCAAAGTTAACGTTCACTTCCGCGAACAAGCGGTGTAAAAACAGGTCTTTGGCTTATGAACTAAGATCCAAAGGAAAACTGGATCAAAAGAGACAATTCTCTCGTGCTCTCCATAGCAAAGAACTAAAATGTCTAACTACTCTCTGTGTTCTAAGGTGATAACCACATAAAAATGTGGCGGGATCAAACGGAAAAGAAGATGAATGACTAGCAGATTGTTAGATTGGTAAAACCGCCTGCGCAACTGCGAAGACATGCATCTTCATCTGATCACGGAGCACGATAATTGAATACGTTGGTTACGTCCACCTAGTGGACTGTCTCGAGTATGTTTTGACCGATTGAACAGGATGGATTTCGATCTGTTTAGACAATCAATGCGGTCAGGTTTACAATCACTCTGAAAAGTGTTCACTCAACCAGACATTGGTTGGTCCACATTATGCAGTGCTCACCGCTACCATATGAAAAATTGTAAGTGGACGTGAATGGAACACTCTTTTGTCTTATGTTGAATGGTATCCATAGTTATATTGTTCGCTATATACTATGCAAAGTTGAGCAGCATGAAGTCAGCAAAATGATTGGATTCAAGTACTGCTTCAACTGTACGTCAAAAATACCACTCACAAACTGTACCTGCAATGAAATATTTATCAGGAGCACTGGTATTACACATAGAACCGATTCCTGGATGCCTGCTTTTAACAGCTTTCTCCTAAATAAACACCCCGTAATGAAACAATTTTCACAGGCTAGACATCGTTTTCAAATTGAGCACACTCGCCTACTTCGAATCATCACAACACGCTAACATTTTTGACAGTAAAAGCCTTGTCAACAATATATTTAAAGAGGACGGAATGTAAATCTGTTCAGAGCCAACAGATAATAGCAGCTAATGCAAAGTAAACGGTAAGTGTGTTTGCGTATGCTGGCTTTAGAAAAAAGGCATCCATTATGGATTGTCGTTGAAATACGTACACAATGATGACAGTCTTATGATTTTTTGAAAACGAAGCAGAATCAACCAAGATAGATAGGAATTCGAAAGCAAGTACATGTGCGTGTCCGAAAAACTGCTGCAGTGCAACAGATAACAAAAGATATAGCACACGATGTGAAGTATCAACAATCACAGTATGCATAGCAAAAGAAATGACATTTTCGAATAGATCAAACAAAACACACTCACTTCGGCATTCAAATGATCATTCAGGTTACTCAATAGCGAGCTCTCAATCGGATGCTGATTAGTAATCAGTCGTAGATAATGATCCATTTTATCGATAGATGTGATGATACTCGCCACACCTTGTGTATCGAATTGTGGACGGCCAGCACGACCAAAAATCTGTGGAAATGAAAAGCACACACATATTGGATATAAACTAGATGGTAATGACACTGATAACCGGAACGATAAACACGAATCCGAATGGGCTCTCGATAAGGAGCATATTTCAACCCTAAGAGCAAGTGAACACAAACCTAATATTGAGTAAGTATGCTGAGGGAGAGGAGGTGAAGCTTACAGTAAACGGTGAGGGTTATCATTTCATGAAAAATGACTGACGAAGGAGAGAGCAATAAGAAGGACACGAACTTCGAGAAAATCCGGATAACTGAAATGTTGCAGTTGTGAAGACGCTTACACACACACCTCAGATAGGATGAGAGTTCTCATCCTCCGAGGCAGTTCAATAGGACTGACACCGACGATGCTGTCAGCCTTTTGCATATCTAATATGTAATGTGTTATGACACGATCGAGTTGGCCCTGATATCAATGGCGTGAATGCTGAAAGGATGTTTGAGAACGTTTGTAATTCTACCATTCCAGGTAGAACCAATGCAACAGAGGAAGTGTTCACGAAGTCAGCGAAAGTGTACAAAGCAGTTTTTGACCTTCATCCGTTCGGATGCCGCAAATACCAAAGGTGAACATGGTATACACGCTCTACACCTCAGCGACGCGATCCTTCATACTTAATCAGAGTTATCCTCATTTGGTAGCCAGCACCCGATACGCCAATTGTGCTAATAACGTCTAAGCGAGTTGCGTTCATTCGAGACAGCTCCCATTTCACCACTGACAGCTACGGCTACAACACGTGCACGAACAACTTTGCTACGCGCATACTGATATAGCATCTGAGACCGATTTACGCCACGTTCAAGATGATCAATCACAGCCAGAGGTAGCAGGATTGATAAACCGTGATGCGACCACTAGCAATGACAGTTTTGACCGTTCCGTTGGGTGAAGTTGTGAGGTGTCGTGAGCCATCTCGGGAATCACGTAAACAGCCACACTACTAAGTGAGAAAGTTACTGGACGTGGGATTGTACGGTATTCAACGGAACACTTACTTAAATACGAAAGTTTCATTGGTTGTATTCAAACACCAATGAGGGTCGATGATGACTGGCAACGGATACAGGGGATAATTCACTTCAAACAAGTCGAGAATATGACATTTATGCCGATTTCTAATTACTCATCGTTCCAAGGATTATGGTCGAGGTCACAAGCTGGGTACGCGTGAACTTGCAATCTCCAGTCGCGGTTAATAATGCCCAGCCGATTGCAATCAAGTTCAAGGTCTACCAACTGCAGAAATGCTTATGGATCAATGAAAAATACACTAATTAAATGGACAGAAACGGACATATATAGGAAGTAAGGCAACAAGCAACCCATGAAGAAAGTGTCTAGAGAGCAAGTCTAGAAGGAAACATGCTAGCTCATTATACGGACTAGAGAAAATTCAGTCGTCATAAAACCGATTGTTTCTTAGGTTAACAATGGGTCAAAACACAGTTACCTCGAAATTGGAACAAGCTGACAGTACTATCCAGCTAATATGTGAGCCGGTATATCACACGCTTTGTTGTACACGTGGTTTCTTAAAACAAAGAAACACCAAAGCGCTAACTGCAACGTCACAAAAATTAGCTAAGCTGCTGATGTCACCGACAAGGTGGAAGGCATAAAACAACAAAACCCCTAGTAAACAATTGTGAATCAAGATGTAGTAAGCATTTTGTAAGAAACGGTACACAAATAATGAAATAATAACAATTTAGGGGTTGAAGTTACAGGAAGGTACGCCCTGTAACAGGACTACCACCACACTTGCACAAGAACGGGTAAGAGTTCAAAATATTTTACTAGTTACAAAGATGACATTTTTACTTGAGTTTCAGATAAGAAGAGACTTTTTAAGGCACTAATCTAAGTGTCGACAACTAAACAATGAGGCGCTTAGGTATGTCACAGCAAATTACTAAACGGCAGGTACCATGTTAAACTAAATTGGTAACAACGTTTACCGGGGCCCGACAATGAGAGTCTCAAATTCTCCTTGAGATGTTCGAATAACTGTAGAAGTTTCAGTTAACATTCTACCTATCATGTTAAATGAGAGTAGTTGAAAACTTTCACCACCTCATCTCTCCTACAGAATGTAAAACTGTGACCACCTGTTTAACCCTACTCACTTGCAGAACGTCCAAAATGTCCAGTTCGACAAAATCCGATTTCTCAGCTTTATACACCCGAGTTCCTTTGATGATGACTGCATGCGCGGGTAAATTCACACCCCACGCAAGCGTTGCAGTGCAGACCAGTGTGCGTATGTGACCCGTCAGCAAACAAACGCTCGACCAAGGTACGGTCTTGGCGCAGCATGCCAGCATGATGACAAGCAAACCCGAAGGGCAGAAGTTCACGAAGAGCCATGTCACCACATCGATCTATCTGTGTGCGTGAACGGAGCAATTCCAAGCGCACGAATGCAGTAAGGTAGGTACAGAAATATAATGCGAAGTCAATTCTAACTGTAGGTGAACACAAAACACAGTTACCGTAAAAATATCCTTTTCGGTATATGTGCAAACAACAGGTAGTCCAGTGGTACACAAGTTTATTAGTAACGCTTCGCTTCTAGCTCACAAGCTTCATCAGATCACGGAAGACAAGATGTAGGTAACCACACGAATTCAAAAACAGTTGCTCATAAGCCAAGTGTACATTGACGAGAACCATTGTTATGCTCAGTACCCTCGATACAAATAATCCGGTCCACCGAAGAGAACCAGTGCGGCTACTAGGCCACCAAAGAACAAAACTTAGACATACAAAACAACGGTGCTTGCCGTTCCCGCGTTCTAAAGTTACCCAACGTGAACCAGTACGAGCATTGGAAGTGGTCAAATCATTACTACTACGCGCAACGACAATATCGTTGTAAGAGAAGTAAGTTCAAACACAAAGTTCACAAATAAATAGTAGATTACGGACAGAAAAAAAACAACAACAAGTCGTCAAAAACTCCTGTGGACAACATGCAAGAAAAATGACAAACCATAAACACCGAAACCGCGTCCAAGTTCCATTGTTTCAGTTTACCTTAATGAAGTTGGCCCGTCGATTCTCTGCATATGTATCATGATCGCATATCGTTGTTATCAGCACAGGAAACGTGTTTATACCAAAGGGGAATGTCGAACCATGAGCGCCCAACCCGAATCTCAGCACTTCATAACAACGACTACTGAACACAACTGCACATAATTTTTCAATCATACTAGCAAAATAAAAACGTGATACAACGACGTACTCGTTTCATCAGAATTGAGCGATCATTTCTTTCTGGTACTTGAAAATGTGCTATCTGCTGCTGTTGTCGAGCTGTATCGCATAACCAACGCGCTGTCTTTACTGTGTCCCCTCGGGCATGCACAAACACCATTACCTGAGGCAAACAAAAGATAAGCAACCGAAGGAGTCATACATTAAATAGGTATGGGGCATACTATTGACGAATCACATGAGTCAAAGCAAACGGACCTGTTCATCACGCTTGACTTGTTCTAAAAGCAGCTCATAGCAAGCCGCATTCATGTTTGCCTCTTGCACTCTACGGTTGGATCCTCGAACCCCATAGAAGGACATACGCAATGGGACTGGACGAAATCGGTCATCAAAGTAGAACAGCCCACGGTACGGGTTCACGTGCAAGAAATGAGCCACATCCTCGTAGTTTGGTAGTGTGGCAGACAATCCGACAAGACGAATCAACGTTTGCGAAGTTTCCACCTGAGATAGTGAATGGAAAAATAAGCCAAATAATGAACATAGAGAACAGAAAAGAAACAGATGACAGACAGTGAATAGGTGCAGTTTACCTGACGTAACGTGCGAGCCACGAGTACCTCTATTACGGCACCACGGTCCTCATGAAGCAGATGGATTTCGTCAATGATTAGTAATTTAACCAGTGTAACCAACGTAGCATCACCGGACCCCTTGCGAGAGATGACGTCCCATTTCTCGGGCGTACTAACGAGCATCTGTGAAGGAGAGAAAATATAAGTATTCTATATAGAAACATCTACAGACAATAGCATAAAATTGAAATTGAAATAAGCAGGCGAGTGGTATTGGCTAAATGAGTGCGGAAATGACAATACTACAAGTTTGAGGGAGCCTAACGTCAACGAAAATGTTAATAGAGTTACAGGTTTATGTGCGGTTTGCAATGAATTACTCGTGTCCACAGTTGCCCAGTAGCATTGTGTTATGATCCGTTGATTAAAAAAATAACGAGAAATGGCTAGCGCACGACTAAACGAATCACGGACGCGTAACAACACTGAAGATTTCAGGAGAACACAGAGGACCATGACCTTCAGTCGAGAATATATTTGCTCTCAATAAAAGGCAATAACAGACAAGCTTTGCATATATATGGTACTAGCTTGCTACACAAGCGTTACAGGATACAAATCTCGTTCAGGTCATCATTTTCTGATGAGTGAAAGCAAACAGAACACTGGTTAAGTCAATTTTGAAGGTTTAACATGTACACACAGTATACTGTCCTTTTCAAAAACCGGGTGAACTCTGTTACACTGCCCCCCCCCATCGATGTTTTCATTGCACACTGCTATCCCCTGATATCCTCAAGTTACTCCACGGATGGCAATAGCGTTCACTATAGAGAAAAGGCGATTATGTTATCACCTGCTGGTCAACGATAACGAGAGATGTCTAGCGCAAGAACATACGAAACACGGACACGTAGCACAGAGCGTAACAATACCCGAAAACCCCAGAAGAACACAGAAGACCCTGACCTTCAGCTAAGAACGTATTTGTTCTCGAATAAAAGACAAGCGTCCGTGTACATACACATTTTGAACAGCCTGAAGAATCCCACTGAATTGATGCATTAAAAGTGGGATGGGCCAATCAGAGACGCCGGAGAAACGTGCGCCAAAATTGAGTTTTGGCACGTTGTGGCGCGAAAAGATTAAATTCAAAATCACAATTTATTTTTCGAAGATAGCTCGAAAAATAAACCATTTTTGGGGAAAATAGACTTTCCCCAACATTTTGCAATTATTCAAGACGACGAAAAATACCCCTCCTGAACAAACGCGTAAACGTTCTTCTAGTCGCTCAGAGTTGTCATTTTAAGACAAACCAAACGACACGCAACTTACAAACGAGCGATGGAAGATATCATTTGGTCTAACAGGTATCCATACGTCCCTGTGCGCTTGGAACCGTGTGGATTCGACTGTAGTGGTCTCACAGCAGCAGTGATAGGATACTTTGACTAACAAATTCGGAATAAAAGTTGTGTATTGAGTGTGGTAGTCGAAGGTTAAATCAGTAAGAGATGGATATGAGGTGGGTCTCTCTTTATAAAAACCACTCCCTTAGAACGGTCACATTTGCAAAGAACAGCGTGTATTCTACGAACGATATAGACCTTTTGATCGCAACTGCGACCACTCTTCCCAACGTCCATTCCATGATTGGTTTTCGTCTACTTTGCAGGTAGTCGCCAAATGAGAACATTAGAAAGTTATGTAGTCCCTAGAGATTCAATATGCCAACACAAGCAAGACAGATGAAACTACAAGCGGTGACAGTTAACGTTAACCAATGCACGAGAATTGCTACATCCTTGAGCATTCACTCTGAGACAAGCACTCGTTATTTAGATGAATGTTTCATCAGCTTAGATTATAGGGTAGGCGTTCACGCGTGACCTCACTGGCCGGACTGATTCAAGGAGCTGAAACAATCTGCAACCAACATCCTGTCGGGCGACTGTGGTTCTACAGATTTGAAATTTTGACTGAAAATTTAAATGACATGGATGTCCTGACTAAAGGACGCTGCGAAACTGGCCAACGCAATGGGATCTTTGTCAACGCAGTAATGATTGAGCTGAAAATCACCCATCGTCAGTTCCAGCAACTGTTAAACGTGAATCTGCCGGCCTTCGAAAAGTCGTACAAGATCGACTAGGTCCCATGACCTGTACGACGACGAAAACCAACATCACACCAAACTCGCAGGAAGATTCCTTCTGCACTTCAGAGAGGGCAAATTTAATAAGTTCTCCGGGCTCAACATTATCGATGAAACCTGGATGCACAGACAGAACTCCACAGAGAAATTCTATAATAGGGAAGGATCAACAGTTGTAGAGGCGAACCTGAAGAAAGTTAACTTCCAAAAGCCTGTCAGAAAAATGATGAATGTAGACCCTTTTCATTTCCCAAAAAAACGATGACTACAGCACACCTGGAACCGTGACGTCCGCTCGGTATAATGGACTATAGTCAATGAAGCGTTCTTTTGATCTAGTTAATGTCTCAAGGCAACGAATCGTTAGTTCCAGCACCACGAGGAAGCGTCAGCAGAGAAGGTGAAATCTACGAAGAATCTTTTAGCCGGTTCTGAAATGATTTTTTTTTTCGAACGCACGCCTTCACCAGACTTCCTGCACTGCGAGTTCCAAATATACGCGGAAGATGAGTTAAGATTAGAAATACAGTCCGACGAACCGTTCAGATTGAAGGGATGCTTTCATGTTAGAGCACGTCAAGGTGAACAAATCATCGGCACTGGTGGAAACCATTTCCAAATTGAATAAGGATGAAGAGTCCTGAGAAACAATCCTGACATTTTCCTCACTTCTTCGAAAATGTACAAGATATACATTCACAACAACTTAGTCTCAACAGATCTGAGATTGGTAAGTAGAGATGAAACGCAACCAACACCAAGCAAAACAGATCAGTACACAAGCTATTCATAAAAAAGATGAACCGGTATAACAAACTGATGCGGCTGATCATGGAAACACATACGTTCACACAAGTATGGAGGTTAGTATCAAATGTAAACAGTACTAGTGTTGGCACAGTCAACATAGGCAATAAAACGTCTAGGGGTTGCAATTGAATTCTGTTTTGCACGCACAATAAGGTTAGTCAATCAAGCGATGGACAGAAATTCCGCGTACGATTAACACATATTCAACCGTGTCATTAACCTGAGTTTCCAAAATCTCCTGTTTGGACAACTGCATGTCACCAGTGCACTCGCGGACCTTGAGACCTAGTGGAGCGAGACGATTAGCAAAGGTGGCAGCCAGTTCGGCTGCTAGCGCTTTCATTGGGGCCAAATAGACGATCTGAATGGACAAGGCGAAGAGAAAAAGAAAGCATTGTGTAGAATACATAGCCTGAGACCTCCGATACAAACGAAGGCACATAAAAAATCAATCAATCAAATAAGAATAGAGGATACAAAATTGCTGACGGAAAACCGTGGAATCTTGTGATTTTGATGCTACACGATGTTGGAAACACAGAGAGAAACATTCGTTCATTCATTTCTCTTTAACTATGGAATAAGTGAAACAGCATGACAATCAACCATAAACCTGTTGCACCACATAACACAAGGGTGCGGTTAGTTAGGTGGTCAAATAACACTCCCAAGCTGGTTCGGGAAAACACAAATGTGGGCTCGGACCCACACGGAAAATCTAGATAATTAAAAGGGGGTGTTGGCAAGAATTTGGGTGTTGCTGAATTTGTTGAGTAAACACAGCACAATCAAACTCAAATGAAGAGCACAGCGTTGGAAAACTTGAAAGACCAATTGTGATAAATTTCACTTTTAAAGAGTGAAAACAAACAAGCGTAAAAATGTCCTGTAAAATTGATGTGGGGGTAAAAATGATGCTATAACAGAAAAGAAGAATTTTTACACTTTCTTCAATCTGTTCATATATGGATACTCGCTACAAGATTGCGGATCCAAATGGTCCACATTCATCACAAAAATTCCATTCGTAGATCAACCCAGACAATATTGCATACGAGATATTAGCTAACCTTAAACGATTTCAGATCAAGGACTGAGTCCTTGGTCAGGTGCGAACGCAGCAACTGGACGATAGCCAACATAGCTACATTAGTTTTACCCGCGCCAGTTGGGGCAGAAACAAGCAGATTCTCAGCCGTGTGATAAGCGACTGGATAGACCACGGATTGAATGAGATTGAGTTCCTGCATACCAGCAAATGCTTGTTGTCCAATCTAGTCGTGATGTGGAAAAGGAACGGCAGTGATGAAATTAACAGAAACCGGATTGGAGATGGACGTTCACGATTGCAGAGATAATGACATCAAAACACCTACGGAGCGCACAACGTGATAAGGAACGTATCGAGTGCATGATGTGAAAACATTTTGCGAAAGTAAAAATGAGACAAAAGTTAATAGCACATACGATAATTAATAAGAACGAGGGCATTGTTCGCGAAATATCACAGGTAAAATGTGCTCCAGTCGCTCACTGCGTTCACGGAAGGGGGAATTAGTTTCCGGGTTAAGGCGAAAATGAGTAGGTCGACGTCTGGCGCCGAAATTAAAGTAATGCATCTTAGACTGGAAAATCTCCATTTCAAACTAACCGGGGAAAGATGCGCGAACAGTCTGTCGGGATAACCTAGCAATCGATGGATTGCAAATATCGGGTTTCGCCCTGACGCCTTGCATGTGAAATTTCTTAATCAAACATTCCTAGTGAAACGCTTCTAGTTAAGGTTACTCGCTGCGTTGTGGCAGTCTGGAATTTGCCAGCTCGCACAACAGAGCTGTGGTCTGTAGCACAGAAGTGTAAAGTGCTTGATTCCCGCAAAAAGCATGAAAAGTGATGTCAGGAACACTACGTTGTGCGATTCGCATCATCATTAGACGTTCTCAAAACGACGGTGGCTCTAAATCTTCTCCTTGAAAGGGGATGATAGGCGCTTTCTAAGACACAAGTGACCTTAGACAGCCATCAAGTAGACACCTGAAGCGGCTTAATCAGTTGGTTATTAAAAAGTTCCCGTATCTCAATATCTCTACTCAAACCACCGGTGCCATCATCGTCCAATCCACGTGCCATCTACCAGTATGAATGTCAGTGTGGAGCTTCTTATATCGGTGGAATTCAACGTCACTTGCAAATCAGAGTTAGTCAACACATACCGAGCTGAGACAAATGCACGATTACGCAACGGATCGATGGTATCGCCACCTTAGACAACAAGCAGCCTGCCTCAGCTATTGCTCGGCATTTGGTTTTGATGCATCATCAATCGGACGAGTCCAGAGTCATGACCATTTATAGGTCAACTGCATGACCACCAACCATGCCATAAGGCCTACTCCGTGTAGGCGAAAAGAACTGTCGGTTCCCATCCTACACTGCCATGACGACGGGTATCACATTATAATTTCTTGAGAAAAGTTCCCAGAGCTAGATTACTTCAAACTGAATACCACCCACTTTCGATTGCAGACTTCGCAATCGGAAAAAAAAGCCCACTTCGAAAGGAAACATTAGATTCGAGTTTCGTTCTTATTCGTACTCATCGATAATGGTTGAACTGATTTGACAAAATTAACCGTCCGCAATGCAACCAAATCTGTCACAGCAAAAAACGTACAACACAGCGTTTCCAATTTTACTTATGAAACCTGAAGTCGTTAATAATTATTGCGGTACTAAGGCTATCCTTAAACCGATTGCTATATATATATATATATATATATATATATATATATATATATCCCAGAATTGGAGTTGACCTTGGTGAGGGGGAAACTTACGGAATCCAAAGAAGCAATCTGAACACGAGGCACATCCAACACACTTGACGGTGGCTTCGTCGGAGTAGGGAACTGAACCTCATCCCACAGTGGTAACTGCTTATAGGTGGTGCCTGCTGGGAGTCGAGGCTGAGTTGGAGGGGAGAAAGTAAATCACATGAGGGAATTAGTATGGTGAACAAAAAAATGGAAAATAGCAAACTATAAAGGTCGCAGTTGCTACTGTTGTATAACAGGCAGCCTCGTTTGTGAGTAGTATAGTGCGTACATTCGGGAACTAAAGGGCAAGCCTCAACGCCAGGAAGACGATGGACCAGAAGCGACTATCGGAATAGTGTGTACGCACTATGGGGGAAGTGCCACCAGGGCGAATGACAACGTACTGCTACCCAATGTGTGTGAATGCACGTCAGCCGTGCAAATGAGTGTACGCGTTCGTGGTCCCATGTTTAACAACCTGTGCAATGAAAAACCTTACAGGTCAAGCGTCCTTTGCGGTCACAACACTACCAGCTGGAAAGCGGTACTTTCGCTTGCACAGGTACTCAGCTCTATGAACGGAAGATGACTGCGGTTTTGACAGAAAGTTGGTGCAGATCGAACACTTACAGCCCGACATTATTGAGCGTTACGCGATGTGGATCGATGAGACTCATTTTACGAAACGTGACCATTGTAAGCCCAATGATCAGTAGAGTTAAAAAGAAGTTTACTGTACATTTTAGATTCATTTTCAGTCATATGTACCCATCATCATCATCGTCATCATGTCAGCTGTGAGCCTGACCAGATGGTTCTCTGGCTCGGGTCACCGATCACCTCAACAATGACGTGGAATATCATGAAAGGAGAAACGTTACTGAAAGGGTTATGGTGTAACAATAATAATGGTAGCAACAATAACAGTGACGATCATAATAACTACTAACAATTGTGTATTGTTGATGAGTAGTAGGGGATTTGGTTAATTTCAAGTTGAACATCACCCACAATTGATCGCAGCTGTCGCATTCCCATAGACTTTCCAGTCGGCCCCTTTCGAAATGTAACAAAACAAGACTAGGTGGAAGAACTAGAAACAGCATGAATGCAGGTACGCCATTGACTGCGACACATCCGCCATCTCGGATAGCGTCTCTAACCAGCGGTTTGAGTGATCACGAGGACCCCAGCCAAGTAGGCGACACCTACCCACTTTGCTCAATGAAACAGTCAAGACCTTCATATTTTGTGACTACGTTATTGCTTGACCACCACGTGGTTTCACTCAACTGTTGATGGTCTCAGTATACAAAGCCAGGTACAGTAAACGCTCAGGTTGCATGCGGAATACGTGACTCAATCACCGCAGGCTGTGCAATGTGATCAGTTGAACAATTGATCGCGCATCTTGAATGCTCCGGGATACGTGCCGGTGAACGGCCGTATTGCTTATGTGAACAGTACACTTAGTGTGGGTTAATTTGCGAAGAAATCGATGGTCAACACAACGACTCTGCAAGTTTCGAACACCGATTTCAGAGCACATAGTAAAAACGTATGCAAGCATTTAGCGACAACCGAACGTCTTTTCGACGTCCACAGATGACGCAGGTTGGCAAAGGCAACTCGTGCCTTTGCTATCCTCGTTGATATCTCATCAGCAATATTACAAGCTGACGAGATAATGCTACCCAAGTATGTGAAACTGTCCACAGTCTCAAGTGGATTACCTGCAATGAAGAAAGTGGAAATATCCCAGTCTTGAAGCAACACTGCACACTTTGAAGGTGCGAAGCGCATTCCATACAAACCAGCCCGGTCACTCACCTTGTTCAGCATGGTCTGCATGTCTTCGGCAGAGGGGCTAAGTAAGACAATGTCATCCGTATACTCCAGATCGGTCAACCTATCTGGTCGACACAAAACACATACTCGAACTAAAACGACGAAAATTAAAAGCAAGAAGTCAAGATTGCTGTCGAGTCTTTTAGTGAAGTGGAAAAACAGTAGTCTTCAGACAGAATGTATTCTAATGAAAATAAAGGATACGGCCCACAAAGAACATGAATCAACTGAATTTTTAATGTTTCTTCTCACTGACTGATCGTTTGTTTTGGCCTCAGTAGACGACGTGGTCAGTAAAGTCGGAAGCTGCTTCAGAAAGGCTGCTCGATTTTTTGACTGTTTTGATTGGTTGCAGAAGTGTTGTTCTTCGGGGTCGACTGAACAAACCAATGCATGTAACCGCTTGGTTGTCATGCCACTAGGTTACTGGTGGATATAGATAGCATGAACCCATGCTCACGACAGCCGATCATCAGTTCCAGCTGACACAACAAGAACCAACTCAGGTTGTCAGTTAACACTGAAGGATTTCATAAGCGCTGAAAATGGAAACTGTCATCTAACTTTTACGCACTTTCTAAACAACATTACCCAGCTTTGTACAGTCCTCACGTGTTTCGCATAAACCCACTTATATCAAGCAGATAGTCAAACCAACAAGCCTTCAGGTCACTGGCGAAAACCATCAGTCTTATAAGCATTAAAGTTGCAACTGAACCGGTTTGTATGAAACACGCATCACACCCTCAAAGAGCAAAGTGTTTTTGTATGGATGGGACACTTCTAATCCGGCGTTTTACACTACATTTAGTCCGCTTTGGATTATGGGAAGTTTCGCATACTTGAGTAACACTATCACGTCACCTTGCAGTAGTTTTGACGAGATAGCAAAGATAACAAAGACACATGTTGTTGCCAATGTGAGTCATCTGCACAGTCCAAACTGACGTCCAATAGTAACTGAAAAGGAAAGTATGCAATCCATGCCTGCGTTTTGTTTTGGTATATGTTTCGGAAACATGACCTGTCCAAGTCGAAAAAATTAATGGACTTGCTGTGCCCGAGCATCGTTGTCTTGGCCAATTAGCTCACGCCATGTGGGACTGACCACGTGAACAAAACAAGCGTTCAGTAACACGTATTTGGGAACGCTAGGGGAGAAGCGGGCTATTGGTTGAATAATCAGGTTGCACGTCTTATGATGGTTCGATTATGCACCCACAAGGCAGTCAACCACTTTGCGCATTATTTACGATCCACGTCGTTTTATAAAACGATGAACGAGTTACGAGTTTGAACTCTAGCTCTGTCGTCCGGTGAACCAACTGTTAATTACGACTGAGATACATAAGATGAGGGAAAAAAACCACGAATCGCCAAAAGAAATGTAGCTTAAAAAGAATACGCTCGCATCCATAAACAACAATGGAAAAAAATTGCGAGACAACACAACTATGAGTCAGTCCGTGCTTACTCTACTAGAATCCACAAATGCGACCCGTTCACGCAACTCCGCTAACTGATCATAAACAAACGGCAGTGAACGTTTGAATTCGGCAGCCTTGGTCGACGCGGATGGTCCGCTGGCCATGACCTGTTGTAATCGAGCAGCTGTGGCACGCGCATTTGCTTCCAACTGGGCTGCTCGGGCAGCGGCGACGCTGATGGGATCGTGGATTAACTGCTGGACCAAGCCTTTCGGTTCTTCGCCAGAAATTGATGGCTGAAGAAAAACGGTAACACAATAATATGAGGCAGTGATAGTATCGGTTGGGCGAACCTGAATGGTTTCCCAAGAAATACGTATTCATGGAGAGAAAAGTATCGGAAAAGTACACCTTCGAATACCACTCATGGTAAGATATAAGTTGTGGACGATGAGTTGGAAGTCGGAGTCTGCGGACTAATCAACCGGAACTGGCATGTAGGAGTGATCGACCTCTTCGTTGTCTCGTGAGTCTGCAATATTTTGGGCAAAGTGCTCATGAAGGTAGTGACGATATATCTTTCCGTAATCCGCGGCGTCGCAAACACGGAAGGGTATCAGAGAGGGAAATTTTGTAATGCGTACAGGGTCAATACCGCTTCAAGGCCCAGAAAGTGAATATCTACACCAAGAATATTTCTACCAGCTAGCTTGATCACGTGTATCACGAGACGTTTTTGGCTACCTGCAAACAAAGATTATTACAACCATTGGCGCGAAGCGAACAGGTAAACACTGCATGGGAAGCATTAACAGTCAAGTCGCAACGCTAATTATAGGGGTTCTGACACAATAGTAATATGTATCAATCAAGCATGCGCTCCAAAACTTGAGATGGTTAAACTTATTTAGGGATTAACAGCGAGATGAATATCATACATGATTCAGGTAAACATTATCTGATCGGCCCACTTCAACTGTCCTTTCTGACATTACACTTATGGGCAGGGTACAAAACTGGAATACATGTACGTAAATAGTGATTGCTTGATGTCGATTACGAGTGTCACCTGCCTGCGGAGAATAACTTATTGTCCAGGTGTGATGATTCAGCAATGCATGATGCGAGGGAAATCGCGCAATGCTAACCGTACACGTCCCGCGCATGTGAGGTTCGCAGATAAAGTCGAGCCAAGCGCCACTGGGGTGTGAACTGGTGATTGACAACTGAACACGCAGTATCCCCATGAAATGACCGAGGTCACACAATTACACTGTACTGTGAACGACATTGCTTACGGTCAGTGTTAATTTAAAATTGAAAGTACCCAACTGTTGCACAGACAGCCCATTTGAATCTAATCTAGCGATAAGAAACTTAACCCTCCTCCATGCCTTCACTTTCAGAGCAGATTCAGAGAAGGTTCGGAAGTCTTTAGAACAGACGTTTCGTGCCAACGCTTAGATGACGAAAAGGGTGAGGAAAGAAGATGGTGCTGGAAGCCCATTTATCGTTATCGCAAAAATAAATATATCTTGTTGCTGCATTGCTCGTATGCGTTTATCATCGAACGCACAAAACGCTTCGTGTTCAAACAAGAGCAGCCGGTGGATTGAGTTGAGAATAAAGGCTTTCAACTATGGAAATAGGACAATCTACAGAACACGTAGATAGCGGCTTGAAAACATGAAGAATGACTTTTCGACCACGTCCCGTCTGATAAGTATGCTTGATTGTTTGTTATCTAAGATGGGATGTTGAACAAAAGAAAACGGTTATTGACAAAGAGCGTCCAATTGACGCACAATTGGTCACTTTAACGTTCAGGAATTATACCAAGTGGAGGACTGTCTTTCACAGCAGAATAAGACGAAGTAATCACACAAGTGAATTATTTTTTCTCACACAATTAACTTACAAACCGTTCACAGCTGTCTCTGTTATTAGGGTCACAAACTTTGAGAGCAATCTATGATAGACTGAAGCCTTCATGCATCGCTTCACAATTGATTGGCCAATTATTCTGCAACACTAATTGTCAACTTGTTTACAGTCAGTCAGACTAATAGTCTTGTTACATAATGATCACTTTTCAGTTGTGCAAGACCGTGTCAACGGAATACAGTGAGTGGAGAAGTTGATGGAATAGGCGTGATTGAGACACTAATTCCAGGTAGCTGAGCTCTACAAGCTATTCAAAGACGGGTTCGCTACTCACTACCTGCGGTCTGAAAACGAAATGTTGGACGGTAAGTTATTCCTTTCGCTTCATCGGTATTCACTTACCCACCTGTGAGGTCAAGCTGAGATACACACTGAAACCAAAACTTGAATAAAAAAGGGAGCTGGCATTCAAAAGCCCCTGGATACACGATCAGTCTTCTTAAAAAGTGAAAAACACAAACTGCGAGTTACAAACAGAACTGACGGATGTCCATCTAGATAACGTTCTACATTTGAACTCATTCAGCTTGTCACCTAATATTGACACACGTTCGAGACAAACAGGATAAGGTATCATACAAATTTGTTTAACTAGCGATTTCATGATTTGAACGTAGTTTTAATGGAAACAAGCGATACATTCAATTTATTCCATTTTATTGCTACTAAATTAAGCCACCAGCTTAAGGCTACTAGGGTTCATTGTCCACCTGTGGATAAAGTCTGGAGAAGACCTGGAACTGATTTCGTAGTAACGACTGAAGTAGAAGGAAATTTTGCCAAAGATGCCATTAATTGCACAAATGAAATAGAGAAGGCTGGTGCCGACATTTCACAGTGTTCGATGCGACAACCAATGCAATTTTGAAACGTGGTTCGAAATTCAAGAAGGCATTTTTCAAACCACATTTTCTGGGCTAGAGGACGCTTCGAGGGATCTCCTATTATAAAGCAAGTTGGGCTGGAGCTAGTATGGCAAACTAATTTTTCCAAGACTTCCGCATGAAACAAAGAGACTAGCTCAATAAAAATGTCCAAAACAATTTATTCGACCGAAACAGTGACACTCACTGCCATCCGTGTATGCTTCTGTTCCACGAAATTCTCCGGGTCTGAAAGAAAGCAAACGAATTTACATCAATGGTTTTGAGGTACACACGGGGTCAAGAGGTCTTAGCTCAACAAAACACAGAAAAAGAATGGAAACGATCGACTGCCGAGGTTGCTCAGAAGGTTCAATCAGACTGGCATGGTCAGGCTATCACGCAACTATAAAGTGACTCATTTCATATGTAATCAAACTTTGCGACGCATAAGCAATACACTCACAGAAAGGTCACAGAAAGCCTGCGTTCAGGTGAACTAGTAACCTGGTCTAATGACGATAACTAACCGCAAACAAGGTGTTTCACACATGTACTCCATCTGATGGAGGTACAAAAAGGCGAGAATGAAATAAGCGACGAGGTCATGTAGGTGGCGCCTTATAACGTAAACTCCAATCACCTGACCAGATGATTCAAGGTTCATCGTGCGTCGATGTGATGCATAAACCTGCATGTAGTGAACAAACAGTCAGGCATCGGCAATTTAGTTCGTCAGTGTGGATGCGAGCCAATGGTCAAGTCCTGCATTGTATACCTTGGGACGGATCTTGGAGCATCGGCACTCTTATAGGCAGCCGACGGTCGTGGTCTTTTTAGACCTAAAGGCTGCTTTCGATTCAGTTGCTCGTAACGTTCTCTGGAACTGTCTTGTTCGCAACGGAGCAGCAAGGCAAATAAACGAATCTGTTGAGATCACTGTATGCTCACTCTGCAAGCAGGGTGAGGGTTTATGGACAACTGTCTCGGGCGTTCATCACTTCTAGTGGTGTTCGTCAAGGGTGTCCGATTTCCCCTTCTTGTTCAATTTTGTCATGGATAGCATTCTGCACTGAAGAATCCATTGAACTTGCTGTTGAGCTTCTTACTGCCTCTAGGTATGCGGATGATATTGTCTTATTTAGCCCTCTGCCGAAGACATGCAGACCATGCTGAACAAGGTGAGTGACCGGGCTGGTTTGTATGGAATGCGCTTCGCACCTTCAAGGTGTTGAGTTAAGAATGGAGCACTGCAACCCATACGTTTTTCAATGACAGCAATCCGCTTGAGACTGTGGACAGTTTCACATACTTGGGTAGCACTATCTCGTCAGCTTGTAATATTGCTGATGAGATATCAACGAGGATAGCAAAGGCACGAGTTGCCTTTGCCAACCTGCGTCATCTGTGGCGTCGAAAAGACGTTCGATTGTCGCTGAATGCTTGTGTACGTTCTGTTTTGCTCTGTGGCTCGGAAATGTGAGCTATTTGCAACCTGCAGATTCGTTGTGTTTGATCATCGATTGTCTTCGCCAATTAACCCACATTAAGTGGACTGATCACGTGAGCAATACGGCAGTTCGCCGGCACGTATTCCGGAACGCTCGGGATGCGCGATCAATTGGTCAACTACTCACATTGCACAGCCTGCGATGGTTGGGTCACGTACTCCGCATGCCAGCTGAGCGTTTACCGTACCGGGCATTATATACTGAGACCACCAACAGTTGGGTGAAACCACGTGGTGGTCAAGCAACAACGTGGTCACGAAATATGAAGACCCTGACTGTTCCATTGAGCAAAGTGGGTAGGTGTCGCCTACCTGGATGGGGTCCTCGTGATCACTCAAACCGCTGGTTAGAGACGCTATCCGAGATGGCGGTGTGTCGCAGTCAATGGCGTACCTGCATTCATACCATTTCTAGTTCTTCCACCTAGTCTTCTTTTGTTACTTTTCGAAAGGGGCCGACTGGAAAGTCTATGGGAATGCGACAGCTGCGATCAATTGTGGGTGATGTTCAATCTATACGAAATTAATACGTCATGAACACATGTTTAAAGGTGAAGGACGAAAATACTGAGAAAGTTTGTCTGATTCTGACTTTACGGATACCTAATTCAACTGGATGCACACAATCCGCACCACGTGACCAGTTTGTGTACAACACAAAGGTTTGGAGTAGTAAACATGTAGCTAAGATGCCTACACTTAAATGAACGTTCAAGACTGACGGATTTTTATCTTTTGGATTTGTCAGGCAAACATAGTGTAGACGAAAATGGAATCTACAGCGTTCGTGTTGCGAGACGAAGTTGGTGTCCACCAGACTACAAGTACCGTGAGTATTGTCAATTACCATCATCACTTTAGGTTGTAAACTATACAAGTGGATATTGTGGCTCGAGTAGTTGATGATCATGATAGTCCATGGAGGTACAGAGGAATAAGCACGAATGTACAGAGAAGACAAAGGAAGGCCAACAACTTTGCGCATACAGGCCGACATCTTATTGCAACGATTTATCACGTCAGAGAGTGCTTCTAGCCAGCGATCTGGAGGAGTGTGAACTTCTCCACCGGGCAAACGGCACCTAAACACCGCACACTAAGGCATCACGGCGGTCACGTGGTCCGACAGACTAAAATAAGATGACGGCGCATTCAAACTAGAACTCGTAAGAAAAATGCTGCAAAAATCATTCTGTTAAATAAACAAAGTACGCAAAATTCGGTTGTTAATTTAATGTTCAACGGGTTCAATGAGGTGTGTGACTTCCACCTAACTGAGATGTTTCTGACCATAGCAGACAGACCACCTCGGTTTGATTACCCTTCGAAATAATCAGGCAACCTGAACACTATTCACAAGACTGTGCCTGAGCGTTTGGGCACGAGTGATCGACCATGCTAACTGTGACCTCACTGGTAGTGTGCTTAACACGCTAGTTCTAAAAATACGGCGGTCGAAGTGCAAATCCCGGCTAAGACGACGATTACAATAAGTTCACATACGAGCAAGGCTCGAGACTAGTGCTTTCTTACGAATTGGGTCGGTCGAAAAGGTTATTTGATTCTGAAAGATGCGATCGAATGTGGGTTGTGTTCGGTTTGCAATAATCTAAAACATTAATCACTCGTAAGCCAAAAAACTTTGCAAAAGCAGTCGTAAATGACTTGTGATAACAGGTGATAAACACGAACCATTTCTAGACTGATACGTGGTGACCCAAGCGGAACGCTCGCGCAGCAACGCAAACACCAGATCGATACAGTCCCATCCAATCAGTTCACAGAGCTGAAAATAAAACAGGAGACGAGAGATGTAAGGAGTGCAGTGTGCAGTTTAAACGTGGCTCTCGGCATGCCATTCACCATGGCGCTGATGCCAGTTCGTCCTCAACACCATCATCATCTACCGCAATACATCAGTGGCTAACATTGATGCTCACCTGTCATACATCCACGAAAAGGAGAAATCTCCAACTTAGAAGCAAACGAAAGGGTCTACGCTGATCCCCGTCATTAGTTGTACTGCACACACAACGCACTTAAACGAATGAAATACTCACACCACCGAACCCGATTACCTATTGTCCCCTTCACCGTCTACAACCACAAACGACATGAAAAACAGGACATAAGATCAACCAGCACGACTTACAGTGAGAAACCTACAGGTAACAGGTAACATTTCATCATGCCACATCACCGTATGTCTACCTCACATCTTAGGCATCTTACAATCCGATTGAACGCCAACAAAAACAAGTCACTTGGCACAGGAGTAGTAGGCAAAGGCAGTACACGACCCAACCAAATAAGGCTACGCATCCTAGGAAATGAAACAAACGAACTTACTAGACGCTGAAAACTGAAGTTCCCAAACGTGACTTCAACGTACTTTATTCGTGAATGCGCGCTGCATCAGGGTCACTGATCGGAAGCACAGACAGTCGAACACTTGGAGACGACTGAGTAGTTACATTCTCAGTCGTATAGTTGTGTTGTATACACGCTTGTGTATAGCATGACTCCAATGCATAGAAACTAAAGAACAGGCCTTAACGCCAGGAAAACCGGGAGCTGGGAACGATTAGCGGAGATGTGTATATGTAATGTGTGCCAGGGAGTGTCACTGCACTTTTGCCAAGGATATGAATACACGTCAGCCGTGTGAAGTAGTGTTTGCGTTCGTGATTCTGCATTTTCACATATCTTGTAATGAATGTCTTGTAACAAACAACTTCCAGGGAAAAGCGTCTTTGGCTGCCACAACAATTGGTACCTTGATAAACGCGAGGATGGTGATTTCTTGGCCGCGACCGTTCAAAGATGAAGACGTTTAGGTATTCCTGGAAGACTCCGAGAGAAGTTGACCGCCCTGCGGACGTTAACAAGAGACAGAACAACGGTGGTGCTGAACACAGTGCGGAAAGACCTTGCAATGATGGAACAGGCTGTTGTGAAGAAGGCGCTGGCGGCTGCGTTCGACAGTCGGGTCGACCATCAGGAGAAGATGCGCCGGTTCAAGGCGGACCAGGCTTGGACAAGAAGTGGATCCTTCCGTGCTTCGCCATCACTCTGCAAGAAACGTTGAGAAGGACCCTACCAGAACTGGACCAGAAGTGCCGGGAGCAGTTCGTGGTGAAGTAGTTCATCGAAGGACTTCCGATAATTGTTAACGACTGAGTCCGCATTGTTCTTGTCACAAGCCGGATTGGTCCTGATGAGCATGCGAAAGGTGACGCGCGAGTTGGGAATTATGTCCGTGACTTTGATGGACACGAACAACATTACGGACAAGAAGACACTAGGAGAAATGTAGAAGGCAATGAGGTGGCTGGCAGCAGATGTAGTTACGCTGGGGATAACATCACGATAAATAAGGAAGCTGCTTCAGTGGTAATGAAATAGGTCAGGCGTTCGAAATGTCCTATCAGATAGTTTAGAAGATCTAAGAACAGTGTCCCATGATTGTCCTTTTTGTTGGGTGGGTCAGCCAGTAAGGGAACCTATTGAGAGAGCCGTATACATGAGGGTTGAAACTGACGGAGAGATAAAACATTGCTTGGTTGAGGGCTGCTATTTCGTTGACTGCTCGCGAACTGGATGAAAACGTAGGACTGACATCTGTGCAGAGTGGGACAGGTAGTCATAAGTTGCCAGTTGATGGCGTAAAAGAATGCGGGGTGCGTTATTGATAGCCACTTCGTGAAGCAGCGTTCTATTGTCTCCAGAAACTAGGCGGATGATCCACGGAGCCGATTTCCTAGCTGGAACAGAGACGGTGGTCGACATGAAGCTTAAAAAGCTGTCGACCAGATACCATCCTCTGACATTCACGGGACAGGAACGGAATAGCGACAACCAAGCAGATATTACTAAGACTGCCGTCTGCACAGCCCCTTGCTTTTAGCATACAGTTCAGAAATCCACCGAGTTATTCATGAATGACGATTACCTACACGGCTCCTGCAAGTGGGTTGCACATGAAATACCAACAACCGGAGCATTCTGGTAGCATGGATTGCAGAAGATAAAGTGATGTGGCAACTAAAAAATGTGCTGGATGTGAACGTTATCAAAGTGGTCAACTCGCCCGTTCACTTGGTGAAGAAACCCAACGGGAAATATCGCCTTCGTGTGAACCTTAGAAGGTTGAATGAAGTAACACGAAACACAGTTGTGCCAATGTCGCTGTCGCCGATGACTTTGATAACTTGCAACAGGTGAATATGTTCACGGTGTTGGACTTGTGCTCTGGATACTGATAGTTGGCAATTAGACCCGTGGACCGTGAGAAAAACGCATTCATGGTGAACGAAAAACTATCAATTCAAGCGCACGCCGCTTGGCTTACCAGGAGCATCGCTCACCTTTCGAGGCTTGGAGGCTCAAGTGGTAGAACGAATGGATAACGTGACGATATATGATAATTATGGCGGCACACAATAACACAATCTAAATATGCCGCATACGCAGGCGCTGCCTTAGAACGAAATTGTTAAAAAATCACTACCTTCCGGAACGAGAGCAAAAGTCAGTCCACGTGGCACAAAGCAAATCTCAGTTTATTGAGTTTCTATTGGTTATTTTATAGACAAGATGCATCAGTAAAATGAAGAATCACGATTGGTACTGACGCTCGAGCTTTCTTATTGGTTGGCTTAACTCCGCTTGTAGCTCGTTTGTTTTAATGCGTGACGCACTTAAACAACTTGTTTTACTCCGATGCTCGTTATAACAAAATCCGATGCTGGAGCAGCGTGCCATCCTGATTGGTCCCCGTGCGGACATACCAGTCTGTTCGCGTTGTCGACACTGATTGGCCGTATCCTTCTGCGAATCACTGGTTGACTTCGTATCGATGTGTTTGTCCAATCCAATCCCCTTACAGAAATCAGATCTCAGAACTCCGGGTCAATGCTGATAAATCATAACGCGGGCGGCTATCAGTGGTGTAATGGGGATACAAGTTTGGTCGAGGTAAAGCCAAGCTCCAGTCCGAGAATATAATGACAATTAGATGAGCCTTGGTTACGAATTATAAACGCGCGCTGAAACGGTTTCTAGACCGAACAAGGTATTATAGTCCACGCGTTGAAAGTTTCCATTACATAACATAATAACTGTGCAAACCCCTCGAAAGAAAAAGGAATTTGAATGGACCGACGTTGTACAGAGAGACCGCTTAAAGGAACGAGTAACTACTGATATTCAAACTTACAAACATAAGAGGAACGTTCACCGTAGAGGCGGGTGCCGGTGACCGCAGCATTGGGGCAACACTCAAGCATAAGGAAGGGGGAATGGAATAGGTCAAGAATCCCGATGCCAGTAAAGCAGAAGTATCAAAACCACTGAGAAGGAATATTTGGTAGTCGTCTGGACACTGCACAGGTGGAAACCGTGTCTATGGAACCAACAGTTTCATGCGGAGAAGAATCACACATCCCTAGGGTGGATCAGGGTTGCGAAGGGCCTGAGAGGCAAATTCGCCCGATGTGCACTGTCTACGGGATTACGACTTTCTGATCAATCACGTGATTGGGTCTGGCGGTCGTGTGCTAACTTCCTTTCTTGGCCACAAATAGAACCAGAACTTCTTAGAAATGGAGCAGGACCCATAAACACTAGTGCGCTCACAGCACAAAGACAATGTCCTCTTGAAGTGACTGACGCTCTGATAAGGTGCGCAAAGATCCCAACAAATATCAATGAGGGAGAGCTGAAAATAATTGCTTCCTAATGGAGAAGAGTTGGTCCTAAGGGTGCAAAGGTATTAACATGGTTCCCAGACGATCGTAGCCCCCATGTGGTGGTCATTCCGAAACACACGAAGAGGTAACTGGTAGCAAAATTGCCCAAAAATGGCACGCACCACATGCACCAGAACGTACGATCTACCGGTGCGAACGGTATACTGGCCGAAGATGAAGAACGATGTGACGGCCCATTTACTTGCTTGCCAACAATGTCAGTTACCGAAAGGCGACAGCTGGAGATGATAGCAACATTTATGGCCAATACTTGTCTCCGAAATCAGGGTCCATGAGCCAATTCCCACTGACCTCCGAAATTAGAACTTCGGTCGTGATAAGTTGCAAGTGATGTTTAACTTATATGTCTCTATTTCGGTTGATGCTAGGTGGAACCTCTCAACTGCCACCGGATCTAGACAATGGAATACGGTCACAGGGCAATAATTCTACCAAGTCCTAGCCAGCATCGCCTTTCGGATCGATGCAATGTACAAACTTGACCACCATATCAAGGTAGCAGAACATGTCAGGTTTTGAACAAGCTGTGTCAGCAAGTTTTGTATACAAATAGCGAGCACCGAAGTTGACAACCACAGTACCTGACAGCATGGAAAGTATTGACTGAGTACAACCAGTTGAATAATAAATACGTCACATATTGATTGAACATCACCCACAATTGATCGCAGCTGTCACATCCCCATAGACTTTCCACAGTTCAGTCCCCTCTTCGAGAAGAAAGCACTCACTACGAGTATTCGCTCTACATTAGAGCTCGTTAGTAGTGGCATACTCCTTGCCGACTGGAGACGGGACTAGAACTCCTGTTATGCTTCACACTAGGCCAGCGCGGTGTTTTTGACCATGAAGCGCAGTGACCATCACAATTAAGGCCAGCGCACTGGAAAGTCTATGGGAATGCCGACAGATCCGAATCAATATGTGGGCGATGTTCAAACTGTTGAACTTAACTCAAATCCATCCCACTAATCACTAGACACAGCAATAACAATCAAGAATACCGCTCGACAAGTCAATGATTTCTGTGATTTCAACTTGGAGAGAAGTCCTAGTCGAGGGGTCATCGATTGGAGTTAACAGACAGTAACTGTGTCTCCTCTCGAGACGATCGGGCAACCTGATCATTACTCACAAGCGAAAGTGGTTGAGCGTTCACATATGATAATTCGGTCGTGCCTAATGTGAGGTCAATGGCGCAGTGGTAAACACGGTTGCCTCATGAAAGTATGGCCGGAGTTCTAGTCCCGGCAATGGCGAGCATATGCACTACTGACGAGCTATAGAGAGAACGAAACTTGAGTCTAATGCTTCTGCATTTCGGAAGGGACCGCGACTGAAAAGTCTATTGGGGACGCAAGTGCGAAAGCATGCGTATCAATTGGGGGGTGTATTGTCAGATTGCTACCAAATGCAAAACAAAATCCCCTAATACTCATAAGTTACATATTGTCAGAATTAACACAATGATCGACAGCAATAGACCAGTAGTGAATATTGGTGGTTGTTATAAACAACGCAGAAAAAAGGCCCTGATTTGGAAGTGTAAAGAAAGAGATGAAACTTAATTTCTAAATTCAAACAATCGGTGTCAAAGCGCCTAAATCTTGTAAACCAACCAACCACTACGTTGCAATTGAAAGATGGCTGCTTACAAGAACGACCTCTATGTTCGCACCCAAGACTTTAAAGATTTTCAACGACGAACAACCGCATATTACTGTCCAGACTTTTCAGCACCATCCGCTAGCAAATGCGAAGATAGGTCGTGGGAGCCTCCAGTTAGGAAGGCGAACATCATCTGCCAGTCCCAACATACTGTAAACTGTATTCAACCTCGCTCTTCCATATCGCGTCAATCAGCTAAGGATAAGGCAAGAGCTGATGAAACACCCACAAATGCACATGGCTCAGACAAGATGCAGCACCACTGGCTAACGAATGAAATTATACTGGTATGAAGTACAATAATCGTTACATCGGAATGCACCGTTACAAAAATGATTGACGGTTAAACGACAACAGTAAGAAAGTACGTATATGGAGTAGTCATGGTTCGGTTCAACAAAAATCATCGAGTGTAATTAAGAGGAATGCCGCTCACTTCATTTTGGACAATGTCGCTGCTGCGAGAAGACCCAAGTGAGATAAAGACCATATCCATCAATTCATTCAATGGAATGCCCAGACTGGCAGCTTTTGGAGAGAGTTCTTCAACAAAACCGCCAAATCAACGGCTTTAACACTGGATGCAACTGGTTTGTCATGAGCCCGAGGAGCCGCTAAAGGCAACGATAGGGCGAGTCTAAGAAGGTCAAAGAAAATAGGCGAATAGTAAAAACAGCAGTATGAAGATGGTAGTTGAGTTTAAAATGGAAGAGCATGTTTCACGTCGATGTTATTGCGACTGTACATAAAGTGCGCACGGTAGAGAGAAGCGTTTTGTGAAGAATCAGCAAGTCGTGAGCTCATCACGAGAATGAATATGTGGGAAAACCCTCTTCGTGCTTAACAGTGACGAGCCATAAGCGATACAACCAGCGCGGACCATGTCAAGATGGCAATTATCAGACATATGCAATGATAAAACAGTAGAAGAGATAAAGCGTCATTTGTAAAACCGTACGTCTATATTAAGACAACCAATACAGAGATGCGTAATCTGTCAACAAGCAACGGAATTGTGCTAGAAACCATCCCGGACACTTGGTATGAAATTTACAATGCCAACAACTAGCGAAAGAAGTTTAAGAAACGGATCCTTCTGCAGTCACTCTAGTTAGCAAATAAGGCAATGCAATACGGATAGAACATGTGCTCGGCACCAGACCCACAGTATGTCGGATATTAAAATTGCCCCTGTATATACGGAAAACAGCCACCACGGAGACAATGTGAGAGCAAGAAGTTCGCCATATTGTAATGGATTACCAAACCGGAGGTGCGAGTATTCCAACACTCGGTAGAATATATCGACACGATTGTGAAATATGACCAAAGCCCATAGTGGATAGATTGCGGACAACACGGGCGACAGGACGAGCCATCGCCCAACGAGATCGGACCAACGGACGAGGAATGGCAGGCGGAAACCACCCCCAACAGAAGGCGTCAGTCACACACACAAACCGGGCAGAAGTGCACACGATGTGTGTTGTGGACCGGAATTCCGATTCATAAACGCGAGCGCGCACGTGGCATGGCAACCAGCGAGTTGGACAATAAAAGATTGTGCTTTACTGGACGCCTTTTCGCTACAATATGTTAAAACCACTTGATGCAGTCCATATACGATTACATAGTCGTCTTTTCGGTCAGATTTATCTTACCCTGAACTAATTGCAAATGAGGGTGAGATGATATCAGCTTATCTACCAGTTTCATGAATTTGATTCCTGACGTTTCCTTACTTCACAAACTAAGGTGAATATTGAAAGCATTGCCGTCATTGAACCCGTTAAACTATCTGTTCCTATCCAGAAGATCGGTTGGTTCTGCGGACCACAGAATACAATACGAACACAACCCAAATTCCCTACTTATCAACAGTTGTTTTGTAAAGTTGATTAGAAATCTTCTTTTTTAAGATAGTGAGTTGGGAACTATGCAAACAACGGATGCCAAATCGGGACACAAGGACTGACCATCTAGGTCAGCGCGTTTCCAGGATGTGGGTGAGTGAACCTGATCGAACCTCACTGATAAAATCCACTCCATACCTTTGTTGTTGCTTATCAAGTGGCACCAATTATGTTTACAGATGGAATCACGCAATAATCGTCAAGGGTCCCAAATAAGGTTGATATCATCATCAACAACAGAAAGCAATACATCAGTGGTTCGCACTGATGCTTAACTGCCATGACTAGCAATAGTAAGTTAAAGCTACTTGAACAGTAACCTTGCAAACACGTAGACTACGTGAGACCTTTCCATACATAGTTGTCAGTGCCCTAAAAGCTGTGGTCTTGGAAGATGTACTGGAGAATAACATGTAATTTCACACACTAGTCTATTGCTGTCGATCATTGTGTTAGTTCTGACAATATGTCACTGATGAGTAGTAGGGATTTTGTTTTCATATAGATTGAACATCACCCACAATTGATCGCAGCTGTCGCATTCCCATAGACTTTCCAGTCGGCCCCTTTCGAAAAGAAGCACTAGACTCGAGTTTCGCTCTCATTAGAGCTCGTCAGTAGTGCATATCCTTGCCACTGCCGGGACTAGAACTCCGGCCATGCTTTCATGAGGCAACCGTGTTTACCACTGCGCCATTGACCTCACATTAGGCACGACCGAATTATCATATGTGAACGCTCAACCACTTTCGCTTGTGAGTAATGATCAGGTTGCCCGATCGTCTCGAGAGGAGACACAGTTACTGTCTGTTAACTCCAATCGATGACCCCTCGACTAGGACTTCTCTCCAAGTTGAAATCACAGAAATCATTGACTTGTTGAGCGGTATTTTGATTACTGATGAGTAGTAGGGGATTTGGTTAATTTCAAGTTGAACATCGCCCACAACTGATCGTAGCTGTCACATTCCTACAGACTTTCCAGTCGGCACCTTTCGAAAAGAAGTACTAGACTCGAGTTTCGTTCTCATTAGTGCT
>LOND01028583.1:4711-25607 GCA_014220965.1 Paragonimus kellicotti | reverse complement strand
TAGGTATGCAGCACACCTTTATTGCGACAGTGTCACAGTCACCGCGTTCAAATCGACGTTAGTGCTTTACCATGTCCACTGAGACGACCGGATGACTCGATCTGAATTGTTAAACGTGCTCTATTGACTAGACAGGTATCTCAATAATGATTGATGAAATTGATAGGCGTCTCCTCTGAAGTACCAAAGGTTGATTGCGGTTGACCACCGACATGGAATACGAAACTAAAGGTGCTTCGTTCACACGTTATTCCTCGTTTTGTGACTACTGTAAACCATCTTTCCACGCGACTACTTTCCATGTGAAAAATATGTAACTGCGCGATTTTCTCACAGATGTTTGTCCCACAAATTCTTATATAAGTTGGCTATGAGTTACCAATCCCCATGTTAACTTTACCTCGTCATCAACGTACCCATGATTAATTAACACATATCTAACGGTAGCCTCCTCATAGTGGGTCAGTGTTGTATGTACAGGCAGGAGCAAGTGGATTGCCCATTATAGCAATGCTTGTTTTGATATCGTTATTGGACTGCTTATTTTAAATCACATCCGTGAAACAATCGCTTGGCGTTAAAGCACTCGTCTTTATGCATCAACCAGGCTGTGGATCACAGGTAAGTAGTTTTTCTTCAAGGAGAAGACAAGTGTGAAAATATTTCAACATTCGATGCAAATTCGTCTTGTAGACTTATTCCCCCAGTTTAGCCAACAGAATATTGACTTGAACATCAATGTCCCAAATAAACAAATTGCTACTACTTTTTTCATGCATTTGATCTTAACAGTACTTTCTTCTTTCCTGTACGATATTTTTGTGACTTTTAGGATTGTGCAGTCAGCATTGGCGGCCATCATTTGAAGAACTCAAACTTCTACCTCATATCACCTCCGTGATTCCGTTATCTACCAAACTTGGGAATCGACGTAAGATCCTCTTTTGACACCCCGTCTTTTGACATTCCTTCCGACACTGCATCCTGAGATTTTGTATAATTTAGTCTTCGTGGGTTTTTTCTAACATGAGTTTTGCCGTATATTTTGATATCGATCTGGGCATCCATTNTATATATATATATATATATATATATATATATATAGTTAATCCGTTGCAATTATCTATAATCAGTGCCACAAAATGTGACGAAAAAATGCATAACGAAAATGAAAAACAGAAGAGCTCAGAAAGTTTATCAGTTGATAACGACATGAAAAAAGAAAAAGAAACCTGTTTTGTACCACCGTAACCTATAACACGAGAGCTGTAGACCACGACTTTTCACTATGTTCGACTAAAGGTGCTTATCCACGAACAGGGTAACGTCCCATTGAAGCAGATTTTGATATCAGAGCTGTCATACTTGCCTCCGGTTTAACTGAGCACACGCAAACAAGCGTAGCAGACGACGAGCAGGCGTACGCAAGACCTACTCAAGCTAACGAATCATGTGAATCGGAGATTGTGTTGAGAAATCGGCGGTGTCCTCCCGTACCAAAGATGCGCCGACAACCTTCGTTATTGTTAATACAGTGTTCTGTCCACGCGAGTAGTGCATTTGAGGTGGGTGGTCGAGCCTCTTTCACTGGAGTTGATCTAGTTCCGCAATCATTTGAAAGGATTGCTAGTACGGCTGCATTCACTCTACTCTTCGGAGGCTGGCCATACCAATGCCACAAGTGGCGTATGTTATTAAACGCCATCGGGGCGCCAGCCATTTTATTTGTGGCATCTACTCATTCCACCAGACCTGAAGCAGCTTCCCAAACAGACAAAACTTCAGCCCATCGCCGGTAGTTCGTTAAGATTGAGCGCAGGTGCAGGCTTTTATCAACCTTGTAAGAACTTGCCACATTTTGCTTGGGCCTACCAAATTCGCATACTAAAACCTCTGATCTGTCGAATATATTTTGAGCTTACTGTGATGTATCACCAAACGGAACATATACTTATGCTCTAAGTATTGTATTTTTTTTAAATTCTAATAAACCCCATATCTGCGACTAACCAGAACGTTCTCTTAACTCTTCTAAAATGAATAAGGAGGAAACTGAGCTATCCTGTCGCACTGCATTGTAAGTTCTCACCGGGTCTAAAGTCTGAGAATAATTTTACCTTTTTACCTGCTCTAATGTTATATTTCGCGGCGTTTCAGTCATTTGTTTGCATCCTTTACTGCTTTATGCAAATCATCTGGAAAGTCTCACTTGGTCCCTTCCATGAGGTTTATTTTTTTCAACCGTGAGTTACATCAACACGAAAGTAATAGTTTTAAGTAAAAGTGGCTCACTAAGTTGGCGTCATGGTTCACATTTGGATGGTCAGTCAGTTCAGACCGGAAGCATTCGGCTTATCTATTCTTCCTGTTACATCACCCGTTATCATTACAAGGAGTTGGATCTTGTTTCTTTTGCTTAGTAGGCGGGCTTGTTGATCATTGCTTGATTGGTTCTACTGGGGGCCTAAAGTAACTGTCTTACTATTTTGCCCTGGTAGTTTCTGAGTATTTCAGGGTTTATCATCCATTCGATGAAGGTTGTTTTCACATTTTCTGGTTCAGATTGTACCCACTACTGCACGCAGCTTGCTGAGCAGTCCAGCGTTTTAATTTAAGTAGTTGTCATTGCGAACTGTATAATCATGGTATTTTCACTCCGCCCATCTTCAGGCTTCCATCGCCTGCGCGTTCTGTACAAACCCAGCGGAAAGTGAGGAACCAAAAATCGACAAAAGCAGACCATATTGTCTACTCGCATGTGCTCATTGCATTCATTTTTCTTGTTGGAATAAGCAGCACATTGATTATCATCGACGGGACCACCCGGAACATGTTTTGTGTACGTTTTTAATATTGTGTAGATTGACTGTCTCTACAATGTTCGGTCCTTTTTGTCTTTGGATTTTCAGCCAAGACGGGTTAGTCTACATATTATTTTACCTTTTTATCTGCTAGCCTCTGATAAAGTCTCGATGGTGAATTAAGTGAACATCTGAGGTCGGATGTGACTAACTGTCGGGGCATCTGACATTATGGGTTCGCAAGCATCCATTTCTAATATTGCAATAATTCTACGTAGGATTCCTGAACCAGCATTGACTGGTTTGTGGGTTTGGTGGTTGGAAACCACCAGATAAAATCTTTTTGTACCGGGTGTAAATATACAATAAGAAGAAATATGGTACACACTCCACCATGACCATTGAGGTGATAGTAAGTAGGAACAAAACCACCAGCTTTCTGGCCATTTTTCCCCGCTGATCAGTTTTTCTGGTGACCGCTGTGAGTAGTCTTCGAATTTGAAAGCATGTGTGTTCTATCAGTGCCACATCAACTATGGGCATGCTGCGGTTTAAATGGTGTATCATCTATCTGTTTTATGAATGTCTTGACTTTCTTGATCATTTTTATCTCAGATTGTTTTCGTTTGTTTTTTTATCACTCTGAAGTTGCAAACTGATGTACTTGTATTTTACCCTTTTCAGACGTCTGTTTAGAACGTGGGGAGTTGTTTTGCACAACGTGTGCGGACTTCGTCTACCATCCGATCGCTGAACAGGCTCACCAAGTAGCACAACGTTTATACCTCGCACAATTCGGTGCGTCTTTATTCGTTCATATTTTTGCGAAAATGTATTTCCAGTAGGTCATGTTGTCATGTTTCCAGTACTTACTGATCGCTGCCCTCGCCTCACTGACGAGTCAAGCCTTTTTGGTTAGCTCGCCATTTTGTGCCAGTAACTTTCCAATCGATTGTTGATATGAGCCTCGGGTTCATCAGAAGAAGTAGTTTTAACATCCTAAAAACTCTCGGCTGACTTACGTTCCATCTTGTGCTGGCGTATTAACTAATGCATGTGTTAACTGCCTGGATGATTGCTGTTGACTGCTAACTACTGCAAGTATGTCTACACCTTCCCTTCCAACATCCCACATTAAGTCGATTAAGTGAAGCTTGCTTGTCGATGCAGACTTTCGAAGCTTTGCTGCTTCAACAGGCGTTGGAGAATAACGCAGCGCTTTCCGGTCATCAGTATCCTATCAGATGTTGTTTTCATCCGACGATTTTATCAAAAGAACAACGCTCCTATTTTTGATGTTGCATTGGTAGTCTGTTAAACTGGAATGCATGTTTGCCTCCATTATCATGCAACTACTAAAACGAAAATGAAGTGATCACCCACCTAATGTTGCGATGGCAAATTGACCCAATTGCTTTGCATGATTTGCGACAAATGCACATGTATTTTAAAACGGTACTTCGGCGAGTGATTTTTTCGCTAAGACTACTAGAGAGAAGGTTGGGTAAGCAAAATTGTTACACACTCATGACGCTTTCTTGAAATCTTTGTCCAACGGATTGACTTGTCACTTGGCCATCACCTCTTCATTTGGTGACAAACGTAATTGAGCGATTCAGAAACCCACACAAAAGCCTTTACGCAATGGACACAGTATTTACAGGAGAGCAACTGACTAGCAGTTGATGTTGGCGTTGCTTTCCAGTTGATTTCAGCTATAATATCATGGCTCATTTTCGGTTTTAGGTGTGCAGCACACCTTTATTGCGACAGTGTCACAGTCACCGCGTTCAAATCGACGTTAGTGCTTTACCATGTCCACTGAGACGACCGGATGACTCGATCTGAATTGTTAAACGTGCTCTATTGACTAGACAGGTATCTCAATAATGATTGATGAAATTGATAGGCGTCTCCTCTGAAGTACCAAAGGTTGATTGCGGTTGACCACCGACATGGAATACGAAACTAAAGGTGCTTCGTTCACACGTTATTCCTCGTTTTGTGACTACTGTAAACCATCTTTCCACGCGACTACTTTCCATGTGAAAAATATGTAACTGCGCGATTTTCTCACAGATGTTTGTCCCACAAATTCTTATATAAGTTGGCTATGAGTTACCAATCCCCATGTTAACTTTACCTCGTCATCAACGTACCCATGATTAATTAACACATATCTAACGGTAGCCTCCTCATTGTGGGTCAGTGTTGTATGTACAGGCAGGAGCAAGTGGATTGCCCATTATAGCAATGCTTGTTTTGATATCGTTATTGGACTGCTTATTTTAAATCACATCCGTGAAACAATCGCTTGGCGTTAAAGCACTCGTCTTTATGCATCAACCAGGCTGTGGATCACAGGTAAGTAGTTTTTCTTCAAGGAGAAGACAAGTGTGAAAATATTTCAACATTCGATGCAAATTCGTCTTGTAGACTTATTCCCCCAGTTTAGCCAACAGAATATTGACTTGAACATCAATGTCCCAAATAAACAAATTGCTACTACTTTTTTCATGCATTTGATCTTAACAGTACTTTCTTCTTTCCTGTACGATATTTTTGTGACTTTTAGGATTGTGCAGTCAGCATTGGCGGCCATCATTTGAAGAACTCAAACTTCTACCTCATATCACCTCCGTGATTCCGTTATCTACCAAACTTGGGAATCGACGTAAGATCCTCTTTTGACACCCCGTCTTTTGACATTCCTTCCGACACTGCATCCTGAGATTTTGTATAATTTAGTCTTCGTGGGTTTTTTCTAACATGAGTTTTGCCGTATATTTTGATATCGATCTGGGCATCCATTAATCGTTCGGTCTGTTCCAAAGTTTCGGTAGCAACAACAATCTTAATAATAATAATAATAATAATAATAGTGAAAGTCAACCTTCGCTATCATAATCCAATTTTCACACCCTGGCGTGAGGGTGCCATGCTTAGTTACTCCGCCTTGAGGCAGCTTTTTGATAACTACGCCGACTATCTCACTCACACGGCCGAGTAGTTTAACGTCAATCTCCTCACCACGAAATCGGACTTCGATGCGATGCGGAGGCTTGCGCATCTCGCTAACTTATTGGGCCAAGCTGGTCGGCGTGATGGTCACATTGACAGTCAGTCGAACCAGACAGGCAGGCCAATAGGCAGAGGTCTGAGGAACTGTAGCCCTCGGTCTTCCAGGTTGAAGGTTGGAAGAGGACTGACTTTTTTCCCCTGAAAAAGGTACTAGTAGTACACGATGTAGGCTTTTGAATCAGAGGCTTTGGTTAAGAACCCCGACTATTCTCTTGTCTAGGCCTGGATCTGTTGGCACTATCTCAGGCCACACAATCGTGAGTGTTCATAACACTGTTTGCTTCATTCTGTATCGTCCGTCTCTCTCTGTGTAGTTCGGGTCGCCTCATACAGCAGAGTCAGTGAAAACGCGCTACTGCCGAAGCCGCTACCATCGCTCTCAGGCCCCTCCCGACCTCCATTTCTAGTAGTTACTCTGCAGATCCCGCAATAATTATAGCTAATCACAGTTACACACTTTCCCGATAGGTTCCATTTTTTATCACGCATCCTCCGGTTCCCGTCGTTTCTTGCTTAGGCCTAGATTGCGGATTAATGTGCATTCTGCGTTTGCCTTCTGAAACATATCAACAGAACGCCCTTGCGCGGACTCATGGCCCGCTGAATGTCGATGTCTGTTGCATCTTAGAAACTAGAATCCAGGACATTAGTCAATCTATAGCACCCGCGCTGGCTACTCGATACTTCAGTGACTCCGTAACCGGCGCAACTGATCAGGCTGGAATTGGTGTAGTTATCAGCAAGTCGGCCACAACCGCATTGGTAGATTGAATTCTCGTTAGCGGTAGACTGTGCCATCCGTTTAGCAGGTACGGCCAGGGCCAGCTTTAGGCACTCATTCAGAAGTGTTTTCATCGGGTCTACTTATCTTTCGACATTCTGCACTGACACTGCTGTCAAGGATGTCTTTTTCTCGGATCTAGCTGCTTTGCTTAATCGACTCAACACTGGTATGGCCAATTTGGCCAAAGATATACATGTCCAGGTCGCCCGCCAGGTGAGGCCGGATAATTTCTGTGTGAGGTTCGAGCTGATATCTTATCGTTCGAATTATGGTGGGCTGTGCGCCGAGCCCAGACTATTTCTAGCCAACACTGGTTTTATACATCGTACACCCTCTGAATCAGGCCTGGTCTCAGAAAGACCGCATGGCTGTTAGTTATGGATAACGTGAGTCCGTTCAGCACCACCGTTCCTGTTTGAACGCATAGTTGGATTCGTATCATGCATTAGTATTGTCGTTTTGTTCTTGTTTTCGCTGGGCAACAACCTCACCCCCAAACAATGGCTGGCTGTTGCGAAACTGGCCACACTGTCAGTAAAGCATAAATACCAAACTAATCTAGAATACAAGCTTAGCAAATCTAATCCCAATGATTTCAACATCTGCTGAATCCGAATCTCGCGGGCCATTTGCGATTCAAGTACTTTTGTAGCAAAAAGTTCAATGAAGCACGATCTTTATTGTCCAATTCGCTCGTTCCCCACGCCACACGCGCGCTCGCTTTTATGGACAAGAATTCCGGTCCACAACACCAACGAATTTCACTCACGCATCATGTGCACATCTGTCCAGTTTGCATGTGTGGCGACGCCTTCTGTCGGGTTTTTTTCGTCTGCCATTCCTCGTCCGTTGGTCCGATTTCGTTGGAGCGACGACTCGTCCGGTCCTCCGTGTTGTCCACAATCCGCCCATGAGCTTTTGAACATACCTCATAGCCGTGCTGACGTATTCCACCGAGTGTTAGAATAATCGTGCCCACTACACTATGGCGTGCGGCACGGTGGTTTGTGGGTTAAACGAACGTTGAGTCTCAGAGCAGTTGTTAAAATTGTCGGGTGTTAGACGGAATATCTCTCGGTGTTCATTTAGCAAGTTTGAGAAGGTTATCCGTAGAAAGCTGTAGCGTAGCGTAATCGTCGATCGTGAAGAATGGCTAATTAAGAGAGTCAATGAAATGGAAATCGCTTTTGCTGCAGACAACACAAGTATATCCTTCAAACTTACCCGTTTTACTTCCCCAGGGCTTCCCTCTGTCGGTGAAGCTGTCAGCAAGGCAGACGACCCACTCATCCATAACAAATTCTGTTTATCTCTTGTTGTCGGCGCGAACTTGCAGTGTAACCGCTTACCAAAACCGAGGCCGCCACTGGGTTTGGCTCTCAAACATTGATGGCCCAGATGACTTCTTGCGGGTACTTTTCAAATGTGAGGTGGCATTGATAGAGCCCTTGACTCGGTCGTTTCAACTGGGAACATCCCTCCCTGCTTGGGTCAGTTGGTAATTGCTCCCGTGTTCAAGAGACTCTCGCAAAAACCATAGGGAAACTGGCTCGATCCCAGTAGTAACTGGGATTCTAGCCTCCATTGTACCTCGTTTATTCACTATGATTCGAGTGGCAGATGTAAAGGACGAACGGATACCTCCTTGTTCTGGACGAGGATGCGTTGGCCAAGTTTGCGGTCTTCGCCAAATTTTGGAACAACGTCATGTATACCGCCAGCCAACGAATACCACTTTTCCCGGATATAAAGATACGTTTAGTTTAGCCGACTGATCTATTCTTTTAGAATCACCTAAACACAAGATGTACCGAACAAGTATGTGAACCTGCCTTCAGTGCCGTATTCTCATGCTCAAGGCTGTCCACTTTCCCCACTTCTGTGCAGTTTCATCATGGACGGAATACTATAAGGCTGTCCAGGCCACCAACACGATGCCTACGTGGACCTCCTACCTGATGGAAGGCTGACGGATTTTGACTAATGCTAACGACAGCGTGTTGTTGTCTGATAGTTTTCAGGCAGCTCAGACCATGCTAGATGCTAATGTGCACTCTTCTAAGTACTTTGAATCTGCCGTTCAGCTCCAAAAGGCAAAGCGCTTCCGAAAAAATACTGATTACGCAAATTTAATGTTGTATATTGGCGTTATGAAGGTTGTTGACTGGTTTGTGTACTTAGGAAATTGCGTCAAAAGCGGTGAAGTTGTAGGAAATGAGATAGAAGCTCGGATCTCCAGGTCTGGGACGATATTCGCTAATATAGATAATCTGTGTTGACAGAGACTTCTCTCTGAGGCTTGATTGTGTCGTGTATCTAGATAAACTGTAAGGGCTGTGCTACTTTACCTCTGTTACGCCTAGCCGCTCAGGGTAGAAAACGTGAACCGTCTTCAGGCATTGAACTATCGATGTCTACGTTCGATCTCTCACATCGAGTGACATTAACGAGTAAACAACGAAAAAGTTAGGAAACTGGTACTTGGTAGTGATTATCAAGCGCGATCCTTTGTTTACTTTTTACGTTTGTATAGACTTAGACTGCTAGGCCATGTACTTAGGATGCCAGCTAGTCGTTTGCCACACCGAACACTGTCGACGCTGCGGCCGACTGGCGTAAGGTGCGAGGTGGACAGATGATGACCTGGCGTAGACAAATGAAATCGTTCACGAAGGGGTTGGCCACTGTAGGTCGGGTTCGTCTCCCGGACTGAAGCACACGCGATTCAGAATGGTGGCTGGAGACTTGAAGTGAACTGGTGGTTAATCGGTCTCAGTGGCGTGAATGTTGTTGTTTGGACCGAGTTGTCTGTGAAGTGAGTGCATTTAATGACGCGGGACAGTGAAAGCCGTAAGGAAATCGATGACGCTTTACTTTTATAGTTACCTGTAGGTCGACTGTTCGTTTGGAAGATATGGGTACATTGATGTTAGATGTCTGGGGGTAGAAGTAGTTTTCCTGGGTTAAGTTCCATTCCCTACTTTCTAAACTGGGGCTTGCTTTTTTATTCGTGATTGTATGACAGTTGAGCATAATCGCGAACCACTGATGTACTGTTGCTGTCTTTGAAGATGATGACTTACGTTGCCATGATCACTCCTGTCTAGTCTTGGGTAGCTAGATAGCATCCACCATCAACATACTAGTTAGTTTGTCGTATGGGTCGTCCTCTTCATGTTTGTTTGGCAATTGCGCATCGACGTCAACTACTGGTGTATTGCAATAAGTGACAATTCTGCATGGTATCAGTCCAATGGTTTACGCGCTAAGAACTTAACTCGATCATTCCATATTTTGTTTTCTAGTCAATTTCCGTTTAGTGTGTAAGCTGAAGTTGAAGGTTGAGACTGTCATTCCGCTTGTACACTTTTCAGCTGTCGTGAGACATATGCTAAAGCAGTTCAGATCACTTTTCTCTTCGGCTGTAGCCGTACAGAACAATTTTTCGTTGTCGGAGATATGTATTCGTTGTTTTTGGACGTTTGTGTTTTGGACCGACTCTTAATTGATGCGACTGGTGAAGATACGAGACAAACGCCCGGGTTTAAGTTTTACTGATTCTGCAGTTGCGATAGAATAGCTGGAGGGCATCGGAAGAATGCAAGTGTCCCCAGTAACGTGGTTTCCAGCTAGCAAAAGTAGTATGTATGCGGGATTGTTTCGTGAACTTTGCTACGTCAAGAGTGGCTGACATTTATTGATGGATAAGCCGCGCATACAATGTGTTCGTTTGCATGAGGACGGCAGGTTTTCAGAAGAAAGCAAACGCATTACACTTCACAGCTTCTCGGATTATAAAAGTATATCCCGTGCTGCTTATAAATATGATCTGAACCCGTGGAAACTTCGGTGCTGGTGGGCGAGTGAATCTGTCGACGGCCCTACATAGTGTTCAAACTTGGTAGGTGCGGCGCATTAAGCCCATTGGGCTTCTCTATTTTTTTGGAGAATACTTCGGATGTTGCACCTTATCGCTGGAAGCTAGGAACCGAAACGAATTAGTGTGTACTCGGGATTCCAATCAGGTGATTCAGCCTCTTCCCTCAAAGCTTCTATTTGGACGAGCGTTTGCAGCGCTTCATGAACGGTGCTTGATCAAATAATGCAGCTTAGGAGGCATGTACCAGAAGCTGATTTGAGGTTGCATGCAAATGACCGCCCGTGAGGCATAATATTTGTAACCGTGTAACAAGCGTATTTGAGTGCAGACCGTCTGGAAGAGCATACTACCACTGATTAACATCTAATTTTGTTTTTACCAATGACAGTTATAAGTTGTCGTAAGGTCGCGTTCGAACGTCCCACTTAGCCGTTGGCCTGAGTATTATAGGCAGTGCTTCTGTTTTTGGTGATACCTTTCCCGTGCAGAAAGCCCTTTACTTCATCTGCCATGAAGCTGGTTAACGATCCGCGTGAATGCACAACAGCACGTCCGAGTACAAACTGACAACGTGTATGTTGTCGTTTCGGGCAAGCAAACGAAGGGATCAGATATCTATCGGTTTACGCTAACGAGTATTGTTCGTGTGACAGAGGCAGCTGTTCTTTGAAAATAACTACATGTTTCGTGACTTTCATAACTGGGCTGTGATCTGAGAAACCTTGGCATTGCTTCGACGCACGTTCGGTATTAAAAGGTCGTAGTTTTCAGTTTCTCAACCGAAAACGGGAAGTTTGGAACCCACAAAGTGCGCCGTACGAATAACACCGAGAAAACGCAAAAAATCATGCAGTTTGTTCAACTCCTAGCAGCTTAGGGTGGTGGTGTGTTGTCTTTAGGATTGGACGCCAGATGCTTGGTTTTCCTCTCCTGATCTGTATTGTACGTCATGCTGAAAACATTGATTGTATCCGTCGACGTCGAATTCTTTCTTGTGGCACCTCCCCATTGTGAATGCGATTGACGTCTATTCAGTAACAAGAATAAAGTGACTGTTCAGGAGAATGATTATCTTCGCACCACGTCTTCAGTTGCGTTAACTTCTTTTTCAGCCGACGTGTAATACCATCCCCATGGGGGAAGCGTTCTGGAGAATAAAGCTATAGACCTCTTCTAGTGGTTATGAGCACGTATGGTTGCAATGTATGATGCGTTTATCTGTTAGTGATATCTCCTATCTGACCACAGTTGCTTTGTACTTTGTTATAGTTATGTAGAAAATCAGTAGGTTCGCGACGACTGAACCATATTTCACAGCGGAACGTGATTGACAAACTTTTTGAAAGTGTTCTGTTTTCTCGCACGTTTTGCGCGTTGCCTTTCTAGTGAGGCATGCTAGTCGAAGTTGTCTGTTGTAACCGCACGAGAAACAAGCAGAGCCCGTTGCTACCAACATTATTGCCTGTTGCCTGTGATTCGGCTGCTCTGTTGTATTCCCTAACGGTATTGAATTTACTGTCACGGGATATAGGTGGAATTGAGGACTAGTTAACGTGCGATTGAGTTTGACCTAGTGCCGATTGCCTTACCTGTCTGAATACATATTAACGGTCCAACGTTTTCATTTCCAGGGGTTTCAGTTGATGACTATAATCGGGACGTTTCGATGTGCATTTTCCCGACTCTACTTTCGTTATCGCGTTAGAGTTGTAATCTTTGGATTTTGTACGGACTCTTCCAAGGTTTTATTGCATCATTTACCGCTTGGTAATAAATAACACGTGACAATCTCGTTTGAAGGCTTTATGTGTAGAGATTTTTGAATTGAAGTAGCTCGCTCATTAATGGCTATTTGGCAATGATTTTGTTGATTGACAATGTGACAGTTTGCCAGGGTTTATAGCTGATTCAGTTTGTGAGACTCAGTGGATGAAAGAAAGTTACCGAAGATGTGGTGCCAATGGGTCGGTTGGTCGGATGTAGCAAAACAGTCAGGATTAGTGTCAAACCGCTCAAGCAGTAACTATCTATCCGTAGTACGGATAAACCTAAGTAAATTGTGATGGAAAAAAATCATGACAGATTGACTCCGTTGATAAAGCCTGTCTGACCTCTTTTCAAGATGAGTGTAAATACACCCGACTCACTTAACTTTTATGTGGACGGATATCCGGGCGATTAGACGTTTCTAGAGTTTGTACCATTTGATCAGCGGCCAGTTTTTTTTAAAATATTTCTTTCCAGATGGTGCCTTGAAGATACATTTTCAGCCCTGAATTCTGTCCGTGGATAATTGGCTGTCATTGTTATTGGCAACATTAAACGGAAAAACAAATATATTAATAAATATAAACTAAAAGTGGAACACAAAAGTTAAGTATTGTATGATGAATTTTCCCATGATGCCTGTCCTCTGTCTAGCGACAATCTTCGTGATCTCGGTTATGTTGCTCACATCCTCTTAATGTGCGATAAATCAGAAAGCTCAGTATGCTCTAACAGATTGGCGAGACCAGTAAGTCACTTTGCCCGGGAGCATTTTCCTAGAGGCATTGTAAAAGGCGACGAGCAATCGGACAACGCAGCTTAAACATTATCATTTTATTGCTGAAAACTGCAAATTGTGCAGCGAGTTGTTTCACAGCTATCGCTTTGGTCTTACAAAGTGCACGGCCTTGCTTGTGATCTCATGTAACGTACGAGCCGTGGACATCTTGATCTGAATGCTTGACCACACCATCTCACAGATATCTTCCTGGTTTTTCGTTGCTGGGATTTATTAAAGTTTTGTCGTTCTCCTATGTTGCGCCTCCGCGTAACAATGACAGCAAAGGTCCAGTGTAAACTATCACTACATCGTTAATGATATTGGTCAAATGTATTTTCCACAGCAAATTCAAAATATTAGTCTAAAATTGACAAAGGCCTGTGCCCACCTTTTTTCTTGGTGGTGTCGTGGCACAGTTAGTGAGTAATTTTGGCTAGTTGCATCAATTTTGATTGAGGTGTGTTCAAAATGCTCAATGATCGCGTTTCAACTTATGGCTTGAATTTAGGCAAACTTTAGTTTACGTTGTTTCGAAGCCGCGTCGTCCTTCGATTTTGCTTTCGACAACCCGGTAGAAGCTCGTTTATGGTACTCAAAATTCCAGCATAGTCCCTCTACCTGGCAGATGACCGGCTGATCGTGATTATGATGACAGTGTCGTTGTTTGCCATATTCCGAGCAACAGGAAAACTTGGGGCAATATTTTGCGCTGTATCAGTTAATTCAGGATGCGCTTGACAACGTCAACGTACAAAATACTATTGGAAGATTGCATTGGTTATGTTTCTTTAATATTGCATGATGAACTTGTAGTTTTTGTTTGGTTCGCTGATTTGGGGAGTTGCATCACTGTGAGCTGGTCTATGGTCTGTGAGTTAGAGACCTCATATCTCTTAGGTTAGGGCAATTGTGGCTTATTTAGTCCGTCCGTGACAACAAAGAGGCATCTATCTGAAGCTTTTGGGTCGCGCATGTGAAGCGACTGCTACGCAATTGCTTCAAAACATTGCCGATCGTTCTCTTATCGACCATCCGTGTCTGTGATCAATCATACGCATGGATTACACCGACTTTACCTGTGGAAATAGAGATTAGTAGTAGATTAATTATTTCTCACGCCGGAATCAGTGCCTGTGACCGAAGTCCAATGGGGATGACAGCCATTTGAGTTCAGTGGTACTAACGGCCGCTGTTCCGCTGTATTTGTTTGTGTACCTTGTGTAATCAGTGTAGGGAGACAGCGGTGTTTTTGTTTTGTTTCGTAACAAAAATGTGCTTGTGTTGTTCATCCTGCATAGGATGCGCTGGTATCTACTCTCATAATTGTACTTTTTTTATAGCTCACGTTCGTGCCCTGGATTTCACATCATCTCATATTTTACCAGGATTTTGTTTTCCTAACGTAGCGTCTCACCATCGTAATCATTTTCAACTTTGAACCCTGTTCGTGGATACTGTGGCTCGACTTGCCGTTGGTTCTGACAACGGTTCACGAAGGAGGTTTTGCTCTCACCTTAGCTTACTACCTGTCCAACCAGTCTTGGCTGTCTTTGTTACAAAGTTTGCTCTCACATCGTTACCAATCCTATTCCCCACCGTTTACACTGCATGAGAGGTATATGGATATAAGTCGGGATGATTCAGCGCAACTCATTTTGTGATGTATACACGCAGACGTTCACGATTTCATTCACGATGGCAAGCTAATCAAGACGTAGATTTTTCCAGCCAACGTGACGTCTCTTTGATTGTGATAGTTGTTTTCTTATGGACGCATGAGTATTCCAGACAAGCTACTCTATTGTTTGCTTTACGGGATGGTTTATTTGATCGTCTCCGTGGTGAACTGCCGAAATGTACATTCTCATCTACCGTGGAGCTTCCTTTCTCCATCTTCTTACCCACCTAATAGCTACGCGTGGTTTGATCAACATGGGCAATACGTGTTTTCTCAACGTGGTCATTCAAGCGCTCACTCACACGCCAGTGTTGCGTGATTATCTGTTGGCCGATCTACACCGATGCAACAATCCAGTTCGATCACGTAACTGCTTAGCCTGCGAGATGATTCGTGTGACACAGGAGGTGAGAAATATGTATATTCCTCATCTCTTCTCGGACCATTTGTAAGTGCAGAAGTTTGTACAGTTGACCACAGATTATCCATCTTACGTGCACACCGCTTGATTTTCCGTTCATCTGTTCTTCGCATACCCATTATATGTCGTCTGCTTTTTCTGAATACAGATCTACAGTCCCGCTCTCACGCCATTTGTTCCGAGCAACTTGCTTTATGCCATTTGGCTACATGCTAGCCATTTAGCTGGATATGAGCAACAAGATGCCCACGAATTTCTAATAACCCTTCTAACTCTGATCCATGGTCATCTGGTTGGCGAGCATATCCCTCTTGGGGGTAAGTCGTTTGATTCTGTGAGTAACTTTCTATGCATCGTACACATATGCACTTTGACAGGCGCGTTTTTATATGTCACTGTTTATCTGATTTTTATGTTGAATGGGTGGTCACTTTATGGATTGCTCAAAGTATATAAATTGATGTCTGGGCAGTTCCGTGCTCCGTTCCCAAAGTGCTCGTATAGCGCTGTTATACTGATACCGACCACGAATTGTACTGCCATGGGTTGATGACTCGTCTATCTCTAACTCATCTGTTATCTAAGCTGTACCGCGGTGGCAAACGGTTTACCGCGCAAATTATGCTGGAAACGTCGATCAGTTTGTGACGTCAAATCTTGGCATTCTGTTTCGGGCTGTCATTTACAGAATAGCTTCATTGAATACGGAAGTGATCGATTCTAGAAATAAGAACACAGAAGATCCAATGTGGCAGTGGTCCAACCTCCACGCTCAAAACTATACGCTGAAACACTTACGCACTGATGATGTCACCTCGTTTGGTGATGAAACGTTTGCAACCTAAATGCCAAGCTCGGCGAACATACCAATACCACATGTCATTCATTGTATGAATTCCAGAGTAGGGCTGCACGCTATCAGTCACTGCCGTCCAATCACTACGACTCCACTAATCATTCTGCAGATCGCGGTTTCTGCTCCGTTGCTAGATGCTTCCATCCGTCTAATATACAAGCTGACTTTACCGCACTAACTGATAGTGGTCTCATAAAAATTCGACTTTTGTGAGCATCTGTTTTCATCAACCTCAAGCTTTTATAGGTATATAACAGATACGCGGTTTGTATATGGTTCTCAAGACAAGTCACATGAGTCTTACAAACTATTAAGGACCGGAGTTGTATTCAGGAGGGTGGCGCGCGTGCCAGGTTTGACTGTCATTATCAGGCGACCCCCGATCAGTCGGAGTTCAAACGGTTTTGCGATGGAAGGCTCAGGAGGTGATGGGCTTGTGGCCACCTTTCCGTTCTGTCAACGTGATTTGCCTGACAACAGCAACGAGACAAGACTTTGACGCGATATGACGACTTGCGCATTTCGATGACTTATTAGGCCAAACTGGATGGTGTGGTGACCACACCGACACTCATACCAGGTAAGTCAGTAGGTGGAGGTCTTACAAATCACAGTCTCCTGGCCCTCTAGGTTAGGAATTGGGAGAAGATTGACATCTTCCGAAAAGTGTACCAGTTCTGGCACACTGCCACTTACTTGCTGCCTTGCGTTACAGGCTTTTGAGCCGAATGCAAGGTTACTTTCACTCACAGCTCGGTTGTTTGTTTGCAAGGTGTAGGCGCCTTGATGTTGTATGTTTGAATATAGACGTAGCTATTTTTAGTAGTTAGGTCCACTTCCCCTCCCCTCCTCTTTTTCTTCTTTCTTCCTATATAGGTTTTTTTTTTTTCTTCGTGGTTGTGTGGCAGTTAAGCATCAGTGTGAACCACTGATGTATTGCTGTCTATGATGATGATGATGATGACGTCCCTTTTATACAAATCGTAATCTTGTGTAACTGGCGAGTATTCCTAAAAACAGTTATTCTCGAAGTTAATATTTTATTAGTTTTACGGTACTACAGAGAGGTCTGTAACAATAATTTGCTTGACTTTTTGTGTCTTTGCAACTTTGGCAGATTATTTAAAATTTTATTTTGATTAGAATTCGACGACTACTGGTTTCTACGTTTATAGATCCCACGCCAGATACGGGCCAACCCCCCAAGCGTCGTCTCACTGTGTCAGATCGTTTGTCCGACAATTCGGCTTCATCCTCTGATTCTAAGCATGTTGAATCGCGGAAGCCAATGGGACATTCTCGTATTCCGGTTAACGGTGCTAATTTGTCAGACGAACCCGGTACTCATCCGGCTACAACCGGAGTGAAACGTCCTTGCCCTTCTGATCTCATCCGTCGCGATTCGGCCAGCTCTCAGACGTCAGTTTCCAGTTCACGAGATAGCGCAGAATCGTGCGATTGTATTGTTCACCAGGTAAACCTTCAGTACTCTTAATTTATCCTATATATATATATATATATATATATATATATATATATATATATATGGAGAAGCTGTGAGCCATAATATGCTCTTTTCTAATCCATGTCCTCCTCTTTGCTGGTTAATTATATGGCATCTGCCAAATTTGTATTCGTGGATCAGACAACGATAGCTCATTTTAGGTTCACGGGCTCGACACGGCTCAGCGGTAAAAACACGCAATCGACCTTGCCTATGTTTGGACAACCTTACAGTATCTACCATGAGTTCTATCTTCTGTGTCGCGAGATTGTTACAAACGCCCCCCGGCGTAATGAATGGTTATTACTTATGATGTTTAGGAAATCGCCAGCACGACTGTACTTGCCTATTTGTGATTTCAAAAGTTGAGTATTGTCTGATACCCAAGTTGACACCAAACTCGATCGGGGCATTGCTCGTTAGCATCTTGGTTTAATTTTCACACACCGTTGAAATGTCCTTTTGAGTGACGTCCAGTAAGCTTGCTTCATTTAATCCGATTTATCAAAAATCAGGAAAAGAGCCGTTTTTGGGCTGTTGTTTTCGCATTGTATTCTGTTACGGTCATCATGGATGTGAATTCTTGGTTCGCATATCCAATTGCCTCACGTTGCCGTTTACTGTCAGAGCGACCATGTTCAATTACTGAATGGCGATGCAAGCGCTGTTATTTTTTTGCACTGATATCATCTATCTGGGTTCTTATGCTCATCATTCCTGTTTTTTTTTACACTGTCATCATCTGGATGCTTGTGGCTCATTTTTCGTGAGCGTATGCGCAGAAATTCGCTTTTAACGACATCTTTTTAATCATTTAACTAGGTCACTGAATTGACATTTATCACTTACGGTTCGGTTGTTTGTGTGCACGATGTAGGCATCCTCATGCTGAATGTTTATGTCTAGTTGCAAGTGTTTTCATTAATTGGGCCTCATCTCTATTTTTCTTTTCATAAGTGTATGTCAGCCAAGCATCGATATGAGCCGCTGATTTAATGCTTCCTGTGGGGATTATGATCATGACTGGTGCTTCACTGCCCTACAACTGTGGAAAAAGCAGCTTTGGTGTAGTGGTATAATCGAATAAATGGTCATGACTTGATCCATAGGGTCGACTTCCGTCTGAAATCAATCGTTCATCATCATCACCTCACGACTGAGATAAAGATAGGAGTAGGATGGTTTCGTTTATTGTCCTTACTTCAGGGACGACGTTAACAATCACTCTACTGGTCCCTGTTAGCCGCCATCCCCCTCAATGTCTCTACAGATACACTGTGAATCTCGGTTTCCTAGCCTGAGAGATGAACAGTGTATAACTGACAAGTGTTTGCTCTCATTTTGCTGTGTTAGATATTCGTTTAGTTAGTTCACGCTGTGCGGCTGATGGCAAGCAAGGCAGACGATTAGTTAACACTCTTAGTACCTAGTCCTACTGTCTCATTTATTCATCGGTAAATATCGGGCGAGTGAATTCGTCTGACCCTGGCTATCAGATAATCACTTTTCACATTAACCTTCGCTTGCCGGTTGGTACCTTAGGACGCGTACACTCGAGGGTGGTCAAACAGTTGCAGACTGTTTACATCTTCCATTCTGAATGGCTTCCAGATTAACGAAGGTAGCTCTAGCCTTGGAGATGCGGTCTTGTATTTTGTTTCATCTGCTTCCGCTCTTGTTGATGCAACTTTCTGAGCACATTGGCTGGTAAGCAGCCTCCATAGTTTCCGTAGCCACAATAGCGTAGAAAATGTGGTAACGTTTGATAGTGAATTGGGACGCTACTACTTCATGAGCTGAAAGCAAATGGGTTTTTATTGACGATCCGTTTAAACGTCTTGATTGTGGACGGTGCAGTAAAAGTATGTTGCACAGTAGAGATTTATTGGTAAAGGGATAAACCTCATTTATTAATGAACTAGGTGGACTCACACAGTTAACGGTTGCTGATATTCGTACACTGCGTTATTGATCATTAGTAATCAAGTTGTGGACGTCACGAGTTCAAAGGCCAACAACCGTGAAACAGATTAGAACAATGATTTTAAAGACAGATAAACGGTATTGACGTAAACTGACCATCAATCAACGACCACGAATTAAATGCAGAAAGCATTTCGAATTGAATATCATTAACTGTTGATCGCAGCCTCCGTCTTCAAATAAGTCTTTCAGCTAGCTCACTTCGAAATCGGAGTACTAGACTCGAGTTTCGCTCTTATTAGAGCTCATCCACAGTGCATATCCTTCATCCGGGCCGGAATTCGCACTCCGACCCTCGTGCTTGTAAAACTAACTTGTTGACTTCACCACAACACCGGTACCAGAAATCGGCTGCGCATCCGGAACTGTATTAAATGATAACGAAAATGAGATTTATTTTAGTTATTGCCTCAACAGTGGAAGGTTTCTAAAAACAGTTCTGGTTGTAGTAGGGTTATCCAGAAGGGTAGGTATGTTGGCTTATCAGATAGCGTTTCCGTTGGCGAGTCTGCAGGCTCACACGATATCTAACCAGGTGATATATATCACTTTCTTTAGGGAGATTATTTACCTTGAATCCGATTTCGGTCCGTCTCTATTTTTCCATAAACACTGTAATTAAACAACGGCTGTGTCTATTCCGTCGGTACTACTGTTCCCTAAAGCCTAGATATCCCACAGTAGATTGCTACTATCTACTGGTAACTCAGTTATTGTTATCGTCCCTTGAGATGACTTAGCGAACGTGAGTTTTATCCTTCAGCCAATGTGATTGAGCTGTCGTGTTCGGAAATTCGGTCATACTCAGCTGAAAGTATTTGTCGCATTGTTCCACACAGTTTCCTCAGACGTTCATAGGCGGGAGTTCAGTCTCTGGCCGTGACAAGGTTGTACACTAGTGATTAACTCTAATAAGAGCGGAACTCGATCCTCGTTTCTCTCAGATATTTTTAATGTTAAATTATCTACTTATCCGCTTTTCTCCTACTGCTATACGTTTTACGTGAAGTGACAACGACACGGGTTTACACGGTCTGTCTGGCAACATTTCTCTGCATCTTAACAACCGAATTCTGCAGTTGAATCAAACTATCCAACCTATGGATGATGGAGTGCATTTTAAAAAATACAGTGGAAAGAATCCAGCTCAGTGGCGTGAATGCTGTCGTTGTTTGGCCGAGTTGTCTGTGAAGTGAGTGCACTTAATGATGCGGGGCAGTGAAAGCCGTAAGGAAGCTGTCTTACTGATGATGCCTCCCTTCCACTTGAGGCTCGGTTGTTTGTTTGCACGGTGTAAGCAATTTGATGTTGAATGTTTGAATATAGACGAGGCCATTTTTTTAGTAATTAGGTCCCTTCC
>LOND01028581.1:9254-21376 GCA_014220965.1 Paragonimus kellicotti | reverse complement strand
AAAGAACCATGACGGAAGTTGGCCCTATGTGACTTAAACATAGTTTTGAACTTGGTCAATTCTTGTCATGCCACAAAAATGAAATCCATCTGTCTGGAAAGACAGGAATTTTGGAATCAGTACAAATCTGCTCAATAATGCCAAAGTTTTCCAAAAATCAAACTTCAGAGATCAAGTATTACTGTTGAACACTATCTGAACAGCCAAATGACATCGCGCAAGCAAAAGAAAGAATGACCAGTGACATTATCGGTGAAAGCCAAGACGATCACCTTCCAATTCAACAAGGCGCAGTTCTTCACTGTGAAGCTGTACACGTGACATACAGAGTATGGAATTAAACCACTGTGTTGCATTAGCGTTAGATACAAAAGGGCACACTATGTACTCACACTCGTGCTTCTTGGAATCCTGAATAGCATTTCGACTCTTTCATCACGGAGACAAAATGTAATCTGGATGCGTTTGGTACATACGGATTGTAGTAACGGGATCCCCGGATGACAAGATTGTGCTTCGGTCGGCACGCCACGACAAACGCACGCTGATCATATTAGGGGCAAATTCAGTATTCCGATAGAGAGGACTGCTCACATCATATAGTATGGAAGGTGTCGATTGATAAATTCAGTCAGCAAAATCTCCTGTTGCTATTTATTTTCTCTCGAACTTTGTAAGAACGTGTGATTTTCCCGCATGAAATCGTCACGATTTATTTCTCACATACCACGACAGTACGATTATTTTTTTCGCGGAGTGCTCACTTATGTCTGTTAGAACGTAAAAGTCTTCTATCCCTTAAACTCAGCCAGTTTCCATTCCTGTGGCATGCTATGAACTAAGTGAATGCGGCGGAACTGATAACGACCTGAGATTGCGCCACACGACAGTTGTTTCACTGTCAAACTACTACCAATGCGGCTCAGCAACCGTATTTTGATCGAGTAAAAGGAAGTTCCTGGTTCTCGAATCACCTGACGTTTACATGAACAGTTAACGCTAACTCAGCACATACTGTATTGGCAGTGGATCCTCTCAGTCATCTAGTGGAGCCTGTGAGACAGTGATTGTGGTGGATAACTGAGTCCAATTTGAAATCTTTGAGCTCCCGGTCAGGTTCTACAACCTCATCAGGTAAATCGCTTGGCCCAACTTGAACACGCTATTTCACAGTTGGGTCACTTTCAATTTATTATTATTATTGTCATTATAACGCCATCCAGCGTAAGTTTTCGAACTTGGTGGTGCTTTAAATGCCTTGTGTTGCAGATTAGAACTATTCGAAAATGTGATTCGCAAGCTAAACCTCATGGAAACAACTAGTCTGTAGATTATTTGGGTTGTATCTACTGCGGGGTTGTTGGACTAGCGGGCTGCACAGCTGTCTGAAAAGTACAAATTAGTGGTGATTAACTTTCACCGGGCACTTTCAATAGGCTGCTGAGAGTACCGAAACTCGGATCTGGTTAATCACTCTAAAATGAAACAGATTTTGCGGGTAATTAATCAAAAATCTGTAATCAACAAATTCGTGTTGTTTGGCCTGTAAGCCTTTAAACCTCCAACTTCTTCGGTTGCTCATCTACGCCTTGAACTACGGTCACAAAGGTTTCTTCGGTTGCGGAGTTGGAGCTGTAGGAAAATTGCGATTGAAATTTTCAAATTAAACGTAACTGATGCTACTATCGAAAGGATTTCTGTAAATATCGAAATTGATTTTTACCGATAAAATTTCCTCTGTGAGTTTACATTCGCGAACTGTGTTCCAACGCTGTAACTTGCCCATTTCTGTGCAGGCGACTTTGTGTGGATCATGAGAAACTATGTTTAAGTCATATAGGGCCAACTTCCGTCATGGTTCTTTCATCTCCCGACTACCTGTGATACAACGTGTCAACTACAGTGTGAGCATGTGGTTCACGCCCTACGTAATCAGACAAGGCTAAACCTGAGCGCGCCGAAAAAAATCTTGGTAATGATACACACTTGTCACACCTATTTCAAGTGTTTGTGGGTAATTCTATTTCTGCAAAATTGTTCAAACGAAATTCAGTCCAATTGCTTTTTGATACAATGTGTTCAGTCATTGCAAGGAATGGTTGTTGTCAATAAGATATAAGACGGATGCCTATTTTCCTCGTGAGTGCATTTAGTAAACAATTTTGAACGATGCTGAATTTATTGAGTGCTAACAACTTATTCTTAAAGTTTGCATGTATTTCAATACTTGTTTTGTTCCGATGGACCTTGACGCACTCACGTAAACAACATCTACGAGGACAAACGCTGACGAAAACATATCCTGTTTTGGTAGTTGTTCTAACCAATTCAGTTGATTTAGGTACATCGACGTCATCTAATGCATTGGTCAAAACCAGTCTGTATACGGCGTATTGGCTGATGATTTAAGGAAGTTTTATCAGACGGTTTCTGCTCAACCGAATTTAACGTAGCAGTTTAGTGTTCCAGATATCCTGGATTCAAAATAGTATGAATAGCTAATCCTGGTATTAAGAACTAGTGCTTATCAGTAAGAATGAATTCGGAATACAGTCGAGGTTGATGAACGTGTACTTTTCGCTAATTTGATCGGTTTCGTTTGAAATTTGTTGTACAGTGAATATCAAACATGTTTAGTCAAATTACAATGATGACATTACTCCTCCGTTCCATCTAACTTACGCTCTCAGTTGAAATAAACAAAATTCAAATTAGATTCATCCCTCGATTTGTATTCTCATCTATTGGAAACTAGAAAAGTACAACGTAGATTCCGAAATGAAATAAACAGTTGCCTTCCAAAAATGCGGATGCTGTGGTTCAGCCTTTATGAATAAAGTGAAACAACTCAAATTTTTATTACATTAAACTTGTAGTTGAAATACTGAGTTCCACAGTTTGACTGTTTTGCTTTCTCCATAAACGGTATGGTTGTCTTCGAACCAATGCGGCGTTGGCTCTGACGACGTTAGATCAGACGTAGGGATATCTGCTTGATAATCACATTTCCATCACAATCAAACTGCGTTGCTCGTGACAGAGCTCACGGTAGCTCTTTCCGAACGTACCCATGGATGCAGTTATTCTCTTGTCTCGTGTCCTGAACAGCTTCGTTTTCAAAAGCCAATGTAGCGGATGAATGAGTGTACGCTGCAGTGCGATTGCCTTGTTTATCGACTGAATCAACTAACCGTTTGGTTCACAGCCATTCACACGCACCGCATAGATCGACTGGCTAGATGATCGCATGTGTTACGGTAATATTCAAAAACTGATTCATCACATCATAAATGGTGAATACTCATTCGTTATATCTATGGTACGACTAGTTAGTCCTTACATGTTGCTGTGATATTCGCGAGCATTTAGCAGGTTCATTCACACTGTGAGCGAGAGGCAATGACATTGGTGGAATCTCTTCTACCCCATGTTTGAGAGCTATCCGACTTTAGTGAGACAGTTGATACAAAGCATTCGAATAATGACGTTTCAGTTTTGCACATTTTTTATACAGTGACTCTTTTCTAAACGTTGATATGTTTACGTTTCACTAACTTGTACTGCGTAAAAACGACATCAATAAATCGATCCGATCAACTGGTTTTTGTTTTAGTTTATTCCATATGAGCAAATCCAGAGCTGGTGCTGGATTAGCGCCACTACCTGGGTTTGAATGCATCGACCAACACGATCTTTTTTAAGTCTGAAGAATTCTATGAGTAAACTGAACCACTGTAAGTTTCCATCTGCGGCTGTCGATAATCACGAATTGGTTCACAAAGGAAGAAGTGCGAGGCTGAGTTTCTTCATAAAAATTCCGAGCAGTCCAAATGCACGTCGGAATATCCCGCTGATAGACAGAATACAAAAGAAATCTGGCGAAATGCCAATTTACATTCACATGGAAACTTCATCTTGTACTTTTCGGGCAGTGAGACGTGTTTTTGTCGGTGAGTAAAAACCTAACAAGGACAAATCTAACCTGTGCATACCGTTTCCCACCCAGAGTTGGGGTATGGCGGAACTCATATATGTATGAAATTCTTGACTCTAGAATGTATTTGGTTTCTCCTGTCAAACTTGCGCGCTCGTTTCATCGATTAACAACAAATTGCTTATTCAATCTGTCAAACTCCTGGTTACAACGACATTTGTGCAGTTCATCCATACAACGCAAATTCCGCTATACGGGTAAGTTCAAGCCTAGAATATGTCAAGATACATTCAACTACAATATGTTTTATGCCAGGATTTTATTCAGTTTTACACCATAGAATATAATATGTCTTCACTCGTGAACCTGCGGTTCGCGACCTCCGAACCGGTAATGGTAGAACTTAATCTGGTTTACGCAGAAAGGTGCTCGAGTACGACAATGAGAGGCGTCCAAAAATTGTATTCGACGTTGCAGGTGCCACTAGACGGTTTTGTCTCAGGTGAATGTTTTCTCACAGGTCTTAAATTATTTATAAGAACTCACCTGTTGTCATATCTTATGATATTTTCAGCTGTCACTTTCGCCAACAGATATTTGTCATAGTACATGTCGTTAGGACAAAATTGTTGTTATGACAACAACAATTCCAAGTCCCTAAATGTCTTCCTAATACAGATTCCGCCGTTTTGTTTGATGTAAGAAACGTCCGTATAACAGACGTTGCATTATAACAAACAAATTGACCACCTCTACAGATATACGTTCGTTGTAATGCATTACACATAGTAAACCACAGCCCATCCAGGCCGAGTTACCAAGAGGGTTGCTGGTGGATACGGGCTGCTGGTCCAAAAACTAAGCTATAAACTCTTTCAGAGATGCCTAGGTGAATTCGCTATCTAAACCACTTACTCGCACATTCATGAAGTGGTCTCCTGCACGATATTGAAACCAAAACTATGAGGAACCAGCAATACAAAGTTGAGCGTTTGGTCTGTGGAAGCGGGTATGAACAGGCTGCTCACTGCGTTCAACTGACAGTGACCGAACGAAGATGCACGTTGGTTACAAGGGACTAAGGATCACTGGACCGAGAAAATATGAAATAGTGTTAAGTATTGTCGGTGTTCAAAAAATGTCCATTGAATTTTATCCATTCGTATTCGTTTAGATGAGCAGTGTCGTAGTTCTGATAGGTTCCACTGCCAAGATGTGTTATGCAAAGTTTTACATGACTTTTGTATCACGGCCTCACAGTAGATGAAGTCAGTGGTCACGTGGTGTCAGTCGTGTGGGACTTCGGTTGTAGTTGCTTGTGTGGGGGGTATAGGGTAAGTGATTAGTTCAAAGAGCCGATTACATGGGTGTAATCAGTGAATGACGCTACATGCAGTTCTGCGTCAGTCCATCCTGGAATTTGGAATGCAAGGGCGTACCAATCACAATAGACTACACGTTGGTCCGTCTGAGAGCCGTGCAAAGCTTTAGATTAGAGCATAGCCTTGTTTCTTCTTTAAATCTTAAGATAGGAATGTACGATTCTTGATCCATGTTTCAATGACAATTCTGTTACCCGCATTCATACGTATAGACGTTGGGCTTGATTTAAAAATAATATTTGTTTTCACCGGTCATCCTTAAAGAAGCACACTAAAATCAATGTAGCAATATGCACATCACACCGACACGGTAGTACGTGCTGGAAATCACGGAATACATCAAGTAACTAACACATTTCTCAAGTCGTTGATTATAACAAAATGACGATTATACGGAAATATTTTATAGTTTCTTGTCTTATGCCGCGACGGTTTTCCACCAAGTATATCAATGTACTGATTGTCACTTTACTGTGCGAAACATTGGTGTAAGTCGCTCACTTTCCCGTCCGACAGAGGCCTGTTTGTACTTCGTCCGCGATGAATAAAACCTTGTATTTGTCACATAATCTTCGGATTTCCCGAAGGTAACCATCTGACGGAACCCGAACACCGGCCTCGCCCTGAATTGGTTCGACCATGAACGCACACACGTACGGGTCCTTCATTTTCTCCTGTGTACGATGAAAATAAGCAAAATAAATTCAGAATTTTAGGACAGTCAGATTGTGGGGAGCCTTTCATAATGAGTAGAATTCAGCGAATCAACACGCCTATTCACATTGTAAAATAATATTGTTGTAGATTAAGATGTTGTGCGAATCCAATTTTGCCGAGCTATTTTGTCACAGGTTTATAGATGCACCAGTTTTCGAAGTAAGTCGCTGCAACGGTCCCAGCCAACACGGTCCACTCATAGGGGATAGTGAATATGGTTGCTGTTGGAAGTAAGTTCTTGTTAGAAAGAGTTCTATAACTTGTCAAGGCTTGATACTAGATTAGCCTAGTTAGATATTTCAGTCACAAACAACCGTAGGTAATTGGAATTAGTGTAATCTTGGTGTTATTTTGGCCGTAACGCTTTTTTTCAGGCTGATAACTTTTGCTTATCTAGGACTTACAGTTCGTGTGTATTTGAACTTCTAAAAGCTGTTTACGGAAAGCACCCACAACGATGAGTTGGACCAGTGCATCACAGGCAAGCTCACGGTCTAAGTCCGTCACTAAATCAATAGAGTATGAGGCAAGGTGAATTAAAATTTTATAAGAGATAAAGAAGACCGGCAATTTCTGTTGAAAGTTGTTTCCGATCCATTCAATAGTTTGGTTGCGTGAGATAGTAAGGGTGGTATAAAATTGCGGATAACAAGTCAGCATGTGCACAAACACGGTCAATCAGTGGTGGAAGTATCATTATTTTTGTGAACTATTCAACTGGAAGTTGACATTCAGAAATGACAATAAGGCAGTGTATTGCATTGCACATACCAGATGGTTGTATCTTGTTCTTTGTAGAATAGTCTCAGTTTCAAGACGTTAATAGAAAATGTGGTTGATTTCACATCGGATCCAGAGTAAACTTACAGGTGATGCCTTACTATGACGTTGCCATGACATATACTCGAAAGCTACTCATCAGTGAGAGTACTTTAATAAAACTATGAACAATACAAAAACACAGAAGTTCAGAAAACATTCCTCTGAACATTTCTGGATTTAAAACACACAAGCGTTTTATACGGCACTTATGATGTATAACACGTGTTTGTTCGCAAGGTGTAGGCGCCTTGATGTTGTATGTTTGAATATAGACGTAGCTATTTTTAGTAGTTAGGTCCACTTCCCCTCCCCTTTTTTCTTCTCTCTTCCTATATAGGGTTTTTTCTTCGTGGTTGTGTGGCAGTTAAGCATCAGTGTGAACCACTGATGTATTGCTGTCTATGATGATGATGATGATGACGCAACTCGTACACACGGGAACTAAAATGTAGGTCTCAACATCACAAATACTAGGAACCGGAAGCGATTATCGAAACATGTTTATACACTGTGTGGCGATGCCATTGAGGAGAACAACAATGCAATACTGCCAAAGGATGCGGATACACGTCAGCCATTCAAAAAATACTGTTTACGTTCGTTCTTATTTGTCTTCACGTGTCTTGTAATGGATTTCTGAAATCTACAACTTCCCGGGCAAGGTATCATTTCCAGTCACAACACTTAGCTCTTTATGAAAAAACGTACGCTATCCACGATATCAGGTTATCAGTTGAAACATGACTTTCAGTCCGCTAGAAAAGGCTGCTTCATCGGTCGCATCTTACTCGACTATCTTTGTTTGCTTTTCACAAAGATGATTCAGATTCAAACCGGCCTAGTATTTTCTAATTAGATTTGTCTCTTCGTTGGGAAGAAAATGATATTTCAAGTTGAACATCACCCACAATTGATCGCAGCTGTCGCATTCCCATAGACTTTCCAGTCGGCCCCTTTCGAAAAGAAGCACTAGACTCGAGTTTCGCTCTCATTAGAGCTCGTCAGTAGTGCATATCCTTGCCTTGTTGACTTTCTAGTAAAGAAGATATTGCTAAAGATAATTATATATTTTTTTCGCGCGACGATTTAATTGCGACAACCTGGTGCTGTCTGCCTTTGGACAATGCACACACGTTTGTAAGCGTGGAGCGAATTTCATTTTTATGTACGCATATCAGCATCAACTATACATGCAGACTTGCATCAGCCCCTATAAGCAATATAGTCGATTGTGGTAAAGATGGGTATTCTGTGTGACGATTATCCACGAACCGACTGCAGATGACTGATATTCAGAAGAACTGACAAATTAAATGTGATCGCTCTTGAAGGCGGTAACTCAGCGTTTAGACTCAACAGCCCAGAAAAGATCACTGTTTACGTCTTCGTAGTATTCAGTGTAAAAGATCACCTTAATGCCTCTCGTGGTCAGCATGAATTTAACCAGCAGTCGGGCCGCAAAACTTGAAAATTCAATCGACTTGACTAGCGAACAGGTTATTTTGAGAGCAAACGGTCTTCGATTTGCCCCTTGAAAACAAGTAACTAATGTGTTGAGCTCACAAACAGAAGTTATTGGTTCTACCACAGTCAATACTGCTGAATGTCTTTTGTAACAGCCTACCCAGACAAACGTTTTACAAAAGAATTTTCGAACCACCTCCCAATCCAGTAAACGACTAGTGCTTTCTAGATTACAGTACGGCAGTGTCCATGGTTTTGAATTCTAATTCCCAGTGAAAATATGATGTCAAACTTCAACGTCAATTTTAGACTGAAAACCTACGTAATTGGATTTATAGCTGTTTCCAGAAACCCGGTACAACGCCAACTGGTTGAAAAACAACGGATTTGGTAGATATGCCACATGAGCGTTTCGACTCACCCACATGTTTATTTGATCTGGAGAAAGCATTATCAACCCATCTTACAGGTATCGGGCACGAACAACCAGAGTTGAGTATGTGAAGGATGCTAGCAATTCTCGTATGTGAAACCAGATGCAATCTGAACGCAACACACACAGACAAAATGACCTGACAGAAAGGAAGCATCAGAGCTCGGCAAAAAAATCGGAACTGGTACACCCGATATATGGAATTGCGACGCCTCTACGAAGGATTGTAAACACAAGCGTGAGTCTGATTTTACAAAGTCCGCATGACACAGTCGCGTGCATCAATTACAGCACGCGATTCATCGAGTGTGGTATACCGGTAGTGTGTCACAAATGACGTTTGTGATTATGGAGGTTCGGTGTAGTCACTGAAGATGAATAAGGCCAAATATTCAGCCTAATCAAGCTACTTATTATAGCTAACTTGAAGTACACACCCATACTTCACCAATTCACATCAAACATCCTATCTGCTAACGTTTCAACAGGGCGTGGATCACTAGCAATTTTTACCGGTCATTTTAAACGCATAACATTTACTAACCTGTTGATCACAATCAAAATACCCGTTAGCTATTAACGAAGTGGTAAGGATAGAGCACATGCATTTCTCTTAGTATAGGACGATGGTAAACCTAGTGGATTCCTGATGATATCATGTCATTTGTACTAACTGGTAAAGACAATAGAACCAACTCAAAGATTGGAGATTCTGTTTTACTTTTGACTCGTATAGTTCAAATGTCAAATCACAGCCTGACTACTTGTTATGCGTTCGGGATGCGAACAACGTTTACTGTGGCCGAATTTATCCAGTTTTGGTCACTCGGAGAATATATCCAACTAATGTTTAACGGTATGTAACACAACGCAGGAAACGCTTTGTTGTGTAAACATTGGAAGTGTTTATGTTTCATTAGTGGTTTTTGTTTGAAGTTTCCAGAACAAGAAGTAGGGATTGAGTTGTGTACTGTTAAAACTTGGAACAAAGGATAACCCAATGGCCTTTCTCTATTGATGACAACAAAATGCTATGCACAAACATATATGCTGACCTAACGACTGCGAGGAATTCTAAACTAAACTCTGGACACAGAGAATAAACGGTAGTCAACAGATAGTGCGCTTGATCTCGGATGAAAACTCAGGAGTTGTAATCTGTACGACGTCTGTGTTAAACATCAGATTACTTATTATGGTCAACTTCTTTCCCTAATGCAATCAGGACAACTAGATTCACCATGGATGCTACTGTGCAAATGAATTTCTTAATTTCGTCTGCACTAGATCGTTAAACGCAAGGTTCGATTTCTTGCACTCCCGACTTATATCATGTTTTTGTGCTACAGATTGGAATGCGGTTCAGTATTTTGTGACCGTTATGGAGTCAAACAGCTTATCAATAAAAATTCTGCATGTCTAAAGAAAACCTAGATTGCAGTTCATCTTACGTGATGTAAAATGTACACTGTTTGTTCCAGATGACGCCGATCTGCCGTCTGGTCACATTAGCAGCACTTGGCTGAATCTCTGACTTACGACGCAAACATGTCACTCCTCACCCTTAATAGAAGTTTCGGGAATTTTTGATTTATTTCAAAATGAACACTGCCCATCCTTGATTTACATGTGGTTGCAAAGAAAGTTACTTAGGTAGAACCGGGGGATGTTTGCTCTCTACGGTGAAGAAACATTTGACTAACTGGGTTCAGAAGTCCCAGTTACCGGAGAACGGTGGTGTCGTTAAAACATACAAAACATAATTTTCTCAGTCGCTAGACACGTCCTGACCAATGCTCAAGTTGTCGACCGAGCTTGTGCATCCAGAATATCATTGCGTCATTCAAATTCAAGATTGTTGTAGTTTGCTACTACCGAATGACTAAAGCCGGCTTTACACGTTCATAAAAAGTTGTTCGTGAGCCTGACCTTGGTCTGGACTTAATGACACTTCCTAGCCTAATGATTGTCTATCCACACCACACCATTATTCGTCTGATATAAAAACTGATTCATGTTATTGTGAATTTGGTGAGGATGAGTCAACAAGAAATACATACAATTGCCATTCTTCGTGCATTAATATGGATTGAAAATCAATTACATCTTATTATAGTTTTCCTATTCTCGTTGATGTTTCAGCCATTTTCGTTTGAAAAGAAACGTCATTCTCAAGTTTCGGTTTTACTACCTGTCGTTGTCATGACTGAGATTTGAACATCGACAACGAGGGTTGCAAGTATTCGTGTTCAGCGACATGTGCGCTGACAGAACTCTCCGTCACCGAAACTACAAGGGACGCACAAGGCGAGATGCTAGCGTCTTGTTCGTTCTAATTGGTTGATTACACAATATATTCAGTTGTATTGGTTTAGAGCGTGTTGAAAAACAGTGGGACTAACGGACATCATATTGGCAAACGAAGTAAATGACTTTAAGTATCATGATTAGGAGATATTTTACATCAGCTTGTTCTGCTAACAGAAGGCTGGTGTGTAACACTTGGTTATCGCTTCGGAAAACGTCGGCGTTTTTTTTTCTGACTACACGCAAAAGAATGATAGGGTCGACCATTTGACCTGTAGCGATTGTTTTACTATCAGAGAGCCCGAATTCCTCCAGACCTCCGATTGTTCACCGAGCTTGACGTCCAGGTTGCAAACACCTCATTACCATGTGAAGTGGGAGCATTAATACTTATGTGTTCGAGCAAAAAGAGTTAGACTTGGAGATTGATGAAGCTTAATGAATGCCTGCTCTAACGTACGAAAGTTAGGTGACCTTTTATCTTGAATTCTGAATGATTATTCTCGGTTGTTTTCAACCCGGTGATCAGGATTCCGATTGGCTGTTGCGTACTGTTTTTGCACCTTCGACTCGGGACCTGATTGGTCACTTCCTGTAATTTTGAAAACTTGTCTTGCGTTCTGATAGATTACTTGCTGCTGCTGTCGAAGCTCGACCTTAACCCTGATTGAGTTTGTTGGTCTTCTTCTTTGTTCTTGAGCTTCCAGATGATTGACTGTACAGAGTCGACCTTCTACTATCGATGCGACTTGTTGAGGTTGCACCGTTCCGTTGTACTGGCGTTACATTATGACGGCTTCTACACTTTTTCAGGTCTTTGGCTCCCACTGGCTCACAGGGTTTTTCCAATGTAAGATGTTTGTTTGTTGAACTGATTGATGGATATCAGGCTCCCAGAAATTATATCAAATGTTTGGTGTTTGCCTGAATAAGGATTTCATTGATGTTCAGATCAATTGTGTGTCCAGGTTGACATTCGTGAACGGAGATTAACAAAAATTGATCCTCTCTCTTGTTAGCTAGTTTCTATCCATGTACTCGCCTAGATAAGTCTCACCTGGTT
>LOND01028580.1:28130-40195 GCA_014220965.1 Paragonimus kellicotti | reverse complement strand
TTCCTTTAATAATAATAATAATAATAATAATAATAATAATAATAATAATAATAATAATCTATAACCTTTTCAACATCGTTTCTTCCTCTAGAGTATTCCGTGTCACTGTTAGGATAAGCGGCAGCCCGATTCACAGTACCTTCTTTTCAGGCTGTTATGATGATTGTTTTGGTTGCAGACGCTCATGGTTTTGTACGCGATACACTTACATTCCTTCGTGCTCTAAGGCGATCCATGAGGCTAGCTCTCAACCATTCATTTGATTCGAGGCCGTTGATGAACTTATGTCTCAGTTTTCTGCAGTATATGTTACTGTTTTTTTTCCTATTTTCAGTAAAGTTGTCAAAAGTTACATCTTTAACGGTTCGTTGAGATGTCAATACACACGAGTAATGTATGATGCGCAAGATTGGTGCTGCTGTTTTTACGAGGTACCCTACCGGGGTGTGTCATTTCACAATCCAGCTGGTCATTTGATCACTGCTTTACGCAATCGCGGCGAGCAAAGAACATGGGGCGAGGCATTTTCGCAACTGCAACGTTGCGCGAGCTTCCAACATACAGCAGACCAATCACTACTACAAGGCGTACTGGGAATAATGCCGTGGCAGCTTATCTTCATTCCGTGTATAAACAGAAGCGACATGTGCCAAGTGGATACGGAGGCTGTTCGGTGAGCTGTGTGAATTGTTTTGCAGACTTTGGGTTGTCGTCTTATCCTCTGTTTCCCTGTCCACGGATAGGCTAGTTTTGGTTGATGTATCTTGCCAAATAGGTTTTACCCATCGTCCTCTACGATCAGTAACCAACTTACTAATTGCTGACTGTTCGGTTACTGTAGATGTTTTGTGTTCATTTCATTTCATACCTGTTAATATTTTTTGATGGAACCTTGATATTGCCAGAATCGGTTGACTCTTCGGGTTGTATAAAGCCCCACTATCTGCGTGCTAGCCATCCATCTATTCCAAATGATTAGGCTTTACAATCTGGCTACTTTCGTACGCTGCTGTTTTTGTTCCGTCGACGACCGGAGGGCATTTTTACCTAGTGCTCCCTTATCGTTTGGCGGCTTTCATTATTGTGGTGCATGAACCAAGGACTGTTGAACCGGAACCATGGTTCCCAACACTACCCTTTCGAATTCGAACCAAAATGTGGGGACACGCTAGACAAAGAACTCAAGCTTTTATGTGAAACGTTTCTTGTTAATGGATTTCGTGACAAATTCCTAGCTCGTAATTTGCAATGAACGGTGTCGCAGGACCGTAAATCATGTATCGGGTGTTAAACGATCTATATAAGCCTCTCGTACTGAGACGAAATACCAAGTGTATTGCTGTAAGTACACAAACGGGTCAACAAACTTGATACCTTCATCATCCAACATTAAATCTACATAATCACAACAATTTTGCAGAAGTCAGTAGAGCGGCTTCTATCCCTCATCGACAATAACTGTGCACGCGTTTCTTGGTGACGATTCTGGCTACGTCTTCGTAACACAGTGTGCACAAAGAGAAGTGCGTGTTGCCAAGGTGAGTCTTAAAAAAGTCCTGGGCATATGGTTATCGTCCAATTCGTTCCTTCTCACCCCATCACGAAAAAGCAGCCGGAAAAAGATTCGCTGTACTAAGCATGACAAAACAGACTTTTCCTCGAACTGACAAAAAGACTTTCTGAAATCCTTGCGAGGTTTATGTCCGATCATTGCTTGAACACGCTAATTCAGTTGCTTATTCTGGCCTTCAGAATAACATATGCGCCCGAACCTGTACAATGAGTTGCGACATAACATCCTGGCAAGTCTTTGGATCGTTTCGTGCGAGTCTCGGTTCGATATCCTAGATGTTTACTTTCTGGAATACCGAAGACCCGGAAAAGACATCATTCCTACTTTATTCCTCATTTCTGAAGGGCTGGTAGAGGGCTTATTTACTCTCGCAGGTTCAAATGGGCTAAGAGATCATTCATGAATGAGCGGTAGTCTGTAGTCCAGTTGCTTATCTACCAGGTTGCGTTGTTACAGAACGGATTTCTAATTACTTTTCCTAGCTGTTGCGCTTCCTTCGACTTCAGTCTCTGTAGAAAGAAAGCGCAATTGCTAATAAAAGTAGTTCATATATCTCCCTGCAATCCCAGTGACTGCAACCTTGTACCCTAATGGATAGGTGCCTGAGCTGCCATCTACCGCTTATTCACTGGTTGTGGGTTCGATTACCCTGCATACTGGTTGCTGATTAGACCCAGCGAGGTCGAAATAGCCGTCTACTTCTTTGGTAGTGGTCAGTGGGACCAACTGTTTGCAGAAACTCCCAATTCCTCCTGAGGCTATGATAAATGCTTGCTCGTTCTCTGACCAACCACAAACGACTAATCGATTTCAATGTATATGAAAAGGAAGCTCAACAGCCTAGCAAGTGGAACTGCCCCTCAGCGCGGCTCGACCTAAATACGTATTATGGAAAGAATATGAAAAATGCCCACAATTGCTGGGGACCCAGCTGGATCGTACGAAACTAAGGAGGGAGGTAATCGTAAGGGACGCAGACGTTCAAATCACGGCTGACTTCAAAGGTGGCAGGTATTACGTAGGGGCCGCTAAGAGAGCATAGGAAACGTTGGTACAGCTGAGAAGAGTAGACAGACGGATGTGCTAATGACATTAGATGGATTGTTAGCTGGATCACATTGAACTACGCGGTACAGGAGTGGGGCACTTTGGCGTGTAAAGGGATCATTTACTAGGTTGTTCGTGATATTGAAAAAAGTGAAGGACTTAAACCTCAGCCTTTTCTCACCAAGGCAGAAAAAAATGCTGTGATTGTATAAAGGTGGTTCGTCTGCCGAGATGATTTCAGCCTTAGAGTGGGTCAAACTTATAACACGAAAAACAAGTACGAAACTGAAGGGATATACGTTAAAGCTAACTACACTTCGGGTCCGAAATTTAATGACAACGGACATATTGCCTACATGAGTTGTAAACGACTGCATCACACTGCGATCGAAGATGATGAAAGCTGGTATAGTGGCACGGTTAAAGCTGAAAGTAGACGCGGTTAGTTATTGTATTGTGTGTTACATTGTGTCCTAAACAGCCATATCCAGGTGTACCAACATTGTGGGCAAAACCTTTGAGGATAATTTTTACTTTTTTTTCTTGTTATTACTGAGTTGTGTGACTGCTGTTCATAACCGTTAATACAAAGTTCTTCTCTCTGTTAGCAGACCTTTTCTGTCCAAGAACGTTTGTTCTGCTTTGCGTTGTCCTTCCTCATGTTTTGCCGTTTCTTTCCTAAGTATGATGGTATAATCGTAGGTTATCTGTCGGGCTAACGGACCAGGAGGATGTAGCCCACTTTTTATGTTGATGATTGCTTAGACATCATCCAAGAGTACCATCTCATCAACCAGTCCTTCCACGTTGTAATGCTTCTGGTTGTTTCATTTCATTTACACTTTACTCTTCAGCGACTTGTACACTGGTTCGAGGCTGGAGGTCCAAAGCATCCGGATCCGGTCAGTTTGTCTCACTTGGTATCCAACAAATGTTTGTTGATCTGAAACCTTGTAATTAAAAATGAGTTGCAGCAGCACTTTTAAGAAATGTAGAAAGTACAGAGAACAGTGAGATTAGGAGTTTAACAATGTTTCAAGGAGATGACAATCTAACAACGTCTTACAGCGAACCTTAAAAAGGCACCCAACAACATCGGAATGAAGATTGTTCCAGTGGTTTTCAATCCTGCAACAAAACGGTTGCTGGATGAAGAAGGTTCGGGAAAGTAGCTTGTATGACCTCTTCTCACGTCCTCCTACTGTTATCAGCTTCTGTGGTCGAATAAATGTCCTACGAGACATCTGTTGAGAAAGGAGGTGTAAAAACTAAATCTCCACGAAGTGGTCGAATCCCAAGTTGATGCACACCAAGAATTTCCAACTGAGACTTATGCACGATATTTCTTAAACCCATGACAAATTTGCCATCCACACACTGCAAACGCTCAACTGCGCCGATATCTTCCTTCAAGCCGGTCTACAGGGCTGGCGGTGTTATATAAACTCGTCGTGTTTGAAACGCTATTTTTCATGCAGGAAAGATTTGTCTGAGCATCACAAGAGTTGCAGATCCCCTTTTATGCTACCATCGCTTGGTGTCTAATTGAAGATAATTTAGACTACATTCAAATACTTAGATCCTTCTGCATATTGAATTCACCGATCTCTACAATGCTGAGCGTACAGTGAATCATGAAGGCATTGCCAGAACCTCCACCGAGGGGACATGCGTGCAAACTTGCTGTCGTTGAGAGTTGAACTCCAGTCGTCTGACCAGCGCCTAATCGTCTCAAGACCAACCCACAGAACGCTAGGGCCACTGGCATTCCAGAATTTCAAGTCGTCAGCCTATAGAAGAACGTTGCTGGAAACATTGTCCGGAGGGTCAATAGTGCGAATTATAAATGACAGAGGACTGAATATATACTCTTGACGAACTCTTACAGAAATCAGAAGACAAAAATTAAAGGTCTGTTTCCGTTTTAACTCCAAAAGAGCTGTCGTTAAGAGTTGAGATAATCCAGCGAAGAACCTCTCCTTGACTGCAGTAAACTTTCGATTTGTACCGGATAGGCCATTGTCGGACACAGTCGAATTATTTGGCGAAATTCAAGGAAATGTTTTTTAGATGAAACCATTATCTTTTGATTCCGCCAATTTGCTCATGAAGATTGGGGTATTGGTTATGAATGACTGGCTGAGGAGGAAGCCATGCTTGATAGAACCTGCACATCGGCACGTGGCGTACTGGACACAGTCTAATGACCACTTAGTAAGCCTGCGCTCTGAAACCTAAGCACTCCATTTGCTGCACACGTCAGACCAACCTTGGGAGTACGCGGGAGAAGCGACCTATCCCTACGCCAAGAAGAAGATGCGAAAATTAGATGCAATCAGAAAACGGCCAAAAAACGTGATGGTATGAAAGAAAAGGTCTGTAGTTCTTCTCATGCATAGGAGGAGACTAGGGCTCCTTGTCTGTCCATGGGTGTGTGTGGGGAGATCGACAATGAATACAATATGCTGACAAAAAATATGGTCTCGGAGGTGCTCGCAGAGTTTCCTCTGGGGAACAACGATTTAAGCTATGGATGTCATTGGTTCAGGGGTAGCAGACCTCACAGCACGCGCCTGCAGTCTACAGACTCTCAGGGTTGTGAAGAGGGGCATTTCTTTGATTAAGAGCCTGCTATCATTTTCTTTTAGAAAGGCTAAGACCACAGTGATCCTGCATACTATAGGCCAGTTGTTATACTATCAGTTAGTCGAAAGTATTCATATGGAATAGGGTGAACTTGTCTAATCTGAATTCAGTGAGGCTGTGTTCTGCAGGGTTGCATCAAAAGAGCAAATCCTTCTCATGAGGGGGATATACACTACTGTCGAGCTCTGACATGAAATTATTAGGTTTGCTGTGGTTCTCCTGTCGTCTTCCTACTGTCTCAATGATTTAATGAATATTTTATAGCGTTAATGCTTCCGATAACCACTATCTGTAATTTGGTGGTACACAGTTCTTAAGCAGACAGTTTTGAATTCGTTTGATTGTCTATATTTCTTTACTTAGCCCCTCTGCCGAAGACATGCAGACCATGCTGAACAAGGTGAGTGACCGGGCTGGTTTGTATGGAATGCGCTTCGCACCTTCAAAGTGCAAAGTGTTACTTCAAGACTGGGGCATTTCCACTCCTACTTTCTTTATTGCAGGTAATCCACTTGAGACTGTGGACAGTTTCACATACTTGGGTAGCACTATCTCGTCAGCCTGTAATATTGCTGATATCAGCGAAGATAGCAAGGGCACGAATTGCCTTTGCCAGCGTGCGTCACGTCGAGTGCCGAAAAGACGTTCGGTTGTCGCTGAAAGGAAGAGTATATAATGCTTGTGTACGTTCTGTTTTGCTCTATGGTTCGGAAACGTGGCCTGTTCGCAAGGAAGATATCAACAACTTGCTGTATTTGACCATCGTTGTCTCCGCCAAATAGCCCACATTAAGTGGACTGATCGCGTGAGCAATACGGCAGTTCGCCGGCGCGTATTCCGGAACGCTCGGGATGCGCGATCAATTGGTCAACTATTCACGTTGCACAGCCTGCGATGGTTGGGTCACGTACTCCGCATGCCAGCTGAGCGTTTACCGTACCGGGCATTATATACTGAGACCACCAACAGTTGGGTGAAACCACGTGGTGGTCAAGCAACAACGTGGTCACGAAATATGAAGACCCTGACTGCTCCACTGAGCAAAGTGGGTAGGTGTCGCCTGCCTGGATGGGGTCCTCGTGATCACTCAAACCGCTGGTTAGAGACGCTATCCGAGATGGCGGTGTGTCGCAGTCAATGGCGTACCTGCATCCATACCATTTCTAGTCTCTTCCCCCAGTCTTCCTTAATAATAATAATAATAATAATAATAATAATAATAATCTATAACCTTTTCAACATCGTTTCTTCCTCTAGAGTATTCCGTGTCACTGTTAGGATAAGCGGCAGCCCGATTCACAGTACCTTCTTTTCAGGCTGTTATGATGATTGTTTTGGTTGCAGACGCTCATGGTTTTGTACGCGATACACTTACATTCCTTCGTGCTCTAAGGCGATCCATGAGGCTAGCTCTCAACCATTCATTTGATTCGAGGCCGTTGATGAACTTATGTCTCAGTTTTCTGCAGTATATGTTACTGTTTTTTTTCCTATTTTCAGTAAAGTTGTCAAAAGTTACATCTTTAACGGTTCGTTGAGATGTCAATACACACGAGTAATGTATGATGCGCAAGATTGGTGCTGCTGTTTTTACGAGGTACCCTACCGGGGTGTGTCATTTCACAATCCAGCTGGTCATTTGATCACTGCTTTACGCAATCGCGGCGAGCAAAGAACATGGGGCGAGGCATTTTCGCAACTGCAACGTTGCGCGAGCTTCCAACATACAGCAGACCAATCACTACTACAAGGCGTACTGGGAATAATGCCGTGGCAGCTTATCTTCATTCCGTGTATAAACAGAAGCGACATGTGCCAAGTGGATACGGAGGCTGTTCGGTGAGCTGTGTGAATTGTTTTGCAGACTTTGGGTTGTCGTCTTATCCTCTGTTTCCCTGTCCACGGATAGGCTAGTTTTGGTTGATGTATCTTGCCAAATAGGTTTTACCCATCGTCCTCTACGATCAGTAACCAACTTACTAATTGCTGACTGTTCGGTTACTGTAGATGTTTTGTGTTCATTTCATTTCATACCTGTTAATATTTTTTGATGGAACCTTGATATTGCCAGAATCGGTTGACTCTTCGGGTTGTATAAAGCCCCACTATCTGCGTGCTAGCCATCCATCTATTCCAAATGATTAGGCTTTACAATCTGGCTACTTTCGTACGCTGCTGTTTTTGTTCCGTCGACGACCGGAGGGCATTTTTACCTAGTGCTCCCTTATCGTTTGGCGGCTTTCATTATTGTGGTGCATGAACCAAGGACTGTTGAACCGGAACCATGGTTCCCAACACTACCCTTTCGAATTCGAACCAAAATGTGGGGACACGCTAGACAAAGAACTCAAGCTTTTATGTGAAACGTTTCTTGTTAATGGATTTCGTGACAAATTCCTAGCTCGTAATTTGCAATGAACGGTGTCGCAGGACCGTAAATCATGTATCGGGTGTTAAACGATCTATATAAGCCTCTCGTACTGAGACGAAATACCAAGTGTATTGCTGGCCAGAAGGCTCAGCATGGCCTTTAGGTGATTTCATGCCGCGCAGCTTAGGCTATCGTTCAACTTAAGCCTCCAGTTCAGGTTCAGTGTTCGATAATGCTTCCTCATTTTGTATTTACTCATCTTCCGATTTCTGTGGCGAAGGTTACATCGGTCGCACAACAAGGTGCTTGGAGAGAGTACATGAACACCATCCTGCTTGGTCGACTACCGAAGAGCAACGAAAGATCTTCAGCACAATTTTAGTCCACCCACTCGACTCGGGTCACAGAGTCAATGTACATATCGCATTTAAGTCGATCTACCACGTCAAACGTGTTCACACCAGAAGTGTAAAATGTCGTATCTTGGCTGCTGCGGAGGCGATCGGAATCCGGCTGCGAAACCCTAATCTGTGTGTTCAGAAGTCTTTCGCTCAAGCATTGAAGTTGTCATGATCTGTCATCATTAAAACTAGTGAGGCCGCGCCTCAGTAATCATGTTCGTAATCCCAAAATGACACTGGATTCACACTGTATTAGGTTCCACATAATCCTGGCTTGACGTCGATTTAATGTTAAATAATGAAGTCATGGAGGTTGTTGACCGGTTTGTATACCTGGGAAGCTGCATCAGCGGGTCGGAGGTGTAGGGAATGAAATAGAAGCGCGTATTTCCAAGGCTAGGGCGGTGTTCGCTAATCTGAGACACCTATGGCGACAGAGAGGTATTTCTCTGAAGCTTAAGGGTCGCGTATATAAGATGACATTGCACAGCAGTGAAACATGACCGTTCAGAATAGAGGACGTGAACCGTCTTCAGGTATTTGACCACCGATGTCTGCGTTCGATCGTTCGTATCGGGTGGCACCAGCGAGTAAGTAACGAAGGAGGTTGAGAAGTGGGTATTTGATAGTGATTGCCACTCGAATTCTGAATTTGCACGTTTAGATTGTTAGGCGATGTATTAATGATGCCAGCTAGTTGTTTGCCACACCGAGCACTGTTTGCGGACGCTGCGGCTGACTGGCGCAAGGTGCGAGGTGGACAGATGATGACCTGGCGTAGACAAATGAAATCGTTCACGAAGGGGTTGGTCACTGTAGGTCGGGTTCGTCTCCCGGGCTGGGGCCCTCGCGACTCACAGAGTCGGTGGCTTGAGACGTTAGGTGAGATGGCGGCTAATCGAGCTCAGTGGCGTGAATGTTGTCGTTGTTTGGCCGAGTTGTCTGTGAAGTGAGTGCACTTAATGATGCGGGGCAGTGAAAGCCGTAAGGAAGCTGTCTTGCTGATGACGCCTTACTTTCACTTACAGCTCGGTTGTTTGTTTGCAAGGTGTAGGCGCCTTGATGTTGTATGTTTGAATATAGACGTAGCTATTTTTAGTAGTTAGGTCCACTTCCCCCCCTCCTCTGTTTTCTTCTTTCTTCCTATATAGGTTTTTTTCCTCGTGGTTGTGTGGCAGTTAAGCATCAGTGTGAACCACTGATGTATTGCTGTCTATGATGATGATGATGATGATGATGATGATGATGATGATGATGATGGCTTGACAAGCGTTGTTATACTTATTGTTTTTTGTTTGGCCCGAATATGACACTGAAAACGACGTTTTTTTGCTACTTTTTGACTTGATGGAATCTCCGGGTTTATTTGAACAGAAATCTTCACATGTTATGTTCCACTATGTGATTTTACTTGGGGTCATAAAGACTAGCCGAACCCAACGAGTGGACAGTGTATACGTTTATCTTTATACACCTACTGTCGTGCAACGCGTTTCCTACGCCTGAGTACTACTTACTGCTTACTGAAGCGGACGGCTGAGGAGATTTATGAGTAGACACTCCAACGACGAAATGTACGACTTTCGTCGACTCGGGCAGTTAGCCTCTAGGTGCATGACAGACCAATGTCTACGAACAGTTTATTTTGCACATGTGTTATCTTAAAGTGGTTAATCATGGTCTCTCGAATGTGGAACAGTAGCTGTAATGTATTGATAGGTAGTATAATCATGGATGTCGATTTCTTTTTTCACGATCTGAATTGTACCTAAGATCTACTAGCACCCACCGGTTTACGTCTTCTGCTATGCCGACTCACGTTTGGAGCCCGCTGTTTCAAAACTTCCTCTGTGACCAGGTTCAATCGCGCATCTTAATAGGGGTTTAAGATGTCGCAATAAGTCGTCCGCTAACCCATGCTTCCCTACTGATTTCGTATAGCGTACCCTGTTTTGGTGACAATGCGAAAACATTTGAATTCGAAGAGTGAAAGAAGTGGAGTATACGGTTGCACAGTCACACATCGTTCCCAACGGCCTCGTTGATCACATTTAGGGTATTACCTTGCAGTGTTTACAGTGGGGTTTCTGTTTTCTTGTTTCGTTTAATCTTGATTATCCTTGAAACTTTGTTCCTTGAATATTTGCTCCAACTTTGCACTATTAGTCAAACGGTTATGCGATCGTTGCGTCAAACTGAACCTGGATTTCGCAACACATGGGCAACCGGTTGTCCTGGGTCGATCCCCATCGCTAGAATTGATTATATTATCGCAGTGGATCGACACAAACGTCTGTACAAGTTCGATCCGGTGCGATCAGTTTGGTGCCTCACTATTGACGGTGTCAAACGGCCAGTCTCCGATCGCTTGCGGAATGAGTCGAAGGAAATTCGTCGCACGTTTTCTCGCATTTTGCTGTTTACTACAGACTTCGAAGTTTACGCATTCCAGCTATGCACCCCGGTATTGCAACGTCTGAACTCTATTTCAAAGGCAGATGCAACTTCCTACGAGAGAGATGCGAAGCGAATGTTACGCAGTTTCATTAACCAGCTCACCGCACGCGTGTCTTTTATCCGCAGTTCTTCAGGAATCGAAATCGCTTCGTCCTACGCAAACAACAATCGTGCTAAAACTTCCAGCGCGCCGACACCTCTATCTCAGACGCCACCTACTTCACTTGATCCTTTCAATATTGCGACCGCTACTGATCCGTTGGAACAGGGCTCAAAACTGAATCTCAATCACGTAAGCGCAATAAGACTTTGTCGTCGTGGCTTGGTAATCTGCTTTTATGCAGTGATTGTATGATAACAAATTGGAGAACATGACTTACTCTGTGTGTTTATCATCAGGCTAACTCCAACAAAAGAAATAAGAAAACAATAACCAGGGTGTGTCAGAAAATTGGTCTATGGCGGTTGTAGACTGCATGATTTTTACCAGTTACGCAATCATTGTTCCAAATCGTGGGCTTGATTGATTGTGGGCCAGGGGAGATTGTGTCCGCACGAACTTCTGAGCGCAGAGGTCAGGGTTGCGCAATCGGATACTGAATGGCCTCGGCAACGGTCAACATTCGGAATCTCACCATTTTTGATCGATTTATTGACACTCGGTAGACATCTTTCTTACTGACAGGATGATCAGAGTCGGTCAAATGAGCAACAGCCACGCTTGAAACCGTTTCGGTCACACTACTGTTTAGCCACGCAGGATGATGTTCACACACTCTGTCAGACAATCGCCTTGTAGTACGACCAATGTATGATGCTCGACACGAGCAAACAAATGAGTACACACAACAGCTGGCTTGTAGAACTTGAGAAGTTTTGTTTGAGTTATAACGTGGTAACCAGTGTTGAACAGTAATTCGCACAGGTGCGCGACAATGCAATTTGTTTTGATTACTTTCTGTGTTTTGTTGCGTTAACTTCGGTCGTAAGGTCTTCCATGAACAGGAGACTGAATACAACTTTATTATTCACAGAAGGTGACTTAAGTCTCAAGTTTATCGGCTGCACGGCCCTCTGAACACAACGCATTGAGTAGCCATTTCATGGGAATGCTTATGGAAAGTCTAGTTCAGCTTGCAAATTGTTAGGGGTGCAGAAAACTAGTCTTGTTCACCATTTTGTTGTTCTCAGTGGGCATTTTTAAACGAATTAAGCAAGCCAAGAGCCCGATTGTATGATCCTGTTTTCAACCTGTCATGTTCGAAAGGTCTTGTTCTTTATTCTTGGTCAGTCAGTCTTTATTTTTTATCCTATCTATTGATATTTCATCTTTACATTTAAGAGATCGTTCCTGATGTTAGACACGTATCATTTTCGAATTATTTGCGAGGAATTTCGCTAGGAAACACATAGGCAGATGTCCAGGTTTTTGAATATTTTGGATTTCATGAACTCGTGATAACTGAATGATACTGGTGTGGTGTGTCCGCAGGCTTGAGAGGCGCTAAACGCAAATACCGCGTTTGGGGCTGTTTGACAGGACACAACATCCAACTTATGTGTGACACAA
>LOND01028580.1:11696-28030 GCA_014220965.1 Paragonimus kellicotti | reverse complement strand
TTGTTAGGGACTTTTTTGAATTGGGTAGGCGTTGCTGTTTGACTCGTTTCAGGCAGCACAGATAACGTTAAACGATGTTTCGCGTTCTGCTAAGTAGGTCGGAATGCGTTTTGCAGCCTCAAAATGCGAAGTGCTTGTGCAAGATTGTTGTGATTAATGTTGGATAGTGAGATCATACAGGTTGTTGACCGATTTGTGCATTTGGGAAGCTGCATCAGGGTCGGTGGCAGAAATGTAGGGAATGAAATAGAAGTGCGTTTCTCTACAGCTGAGACGGTATTCGCTAATTTGGAACACCTCTGGGGACAGAGAGGTATCTGTGTGTTGCTTAAAGATCGCGTATATAAGATGACATTGTGAGCTGTATTATTGCACAGCAGTGAAACTTGACCGTTCCGAATAGAGGACGTGAACCGTCTTCAGGTATTTGACCACCGATGTCTGCGTTCGATCGTTCGTATCGGGTGGCACCAGCGAGTAAGTAACGAAGAGGTTGAGAAGTAGGGTATTTGGTAGTGATTGCCAATCGAATTCTTTTGTTCAATCGCTAAATTTGCACAGACTTAAATGGTTAGACCATGTATTGAGAAGATCAGCTAGTTGTTTGCCACATCGAGCACTCCTTTGCCGACGCTGTGGCCGACTGGCGTAAGGTGCGAGGTGGACAGATGATGACCTGGTGTAGAGAAATGAAATCGTTCACGAAGGGGTTGGTCACTGTAGGTCGAGTTCGTCTCTCGGGCTGGGAAGCTGGCGACTCACAGAGTCGGTGGCTTTGAGACGTTAGGTGAGATGGCGGCTAATCGAGCTCAGTGGCGTGAATGTTGTTGTTTGGCCGAGTTGTCTGTGAAGTGAGTGCACTTAATGATGCGGGGCAGTGAAAGCCGTAAGGAAGCTGTCTTGCTGATGACGCCTTACTTTCACTCACAGCTCGGTTGTTTGTTTGCAAGGTGTGGGCATCTTGATGTTGAGTGTTTGTTTATGGAGTTAGTTTTTGTTAGTTGTTAGGTCTCTTTCCCTCTTTCTTTTTTCCCCTCTTTTTCCTATGTAAGGTTTTTTCCCGTCCTGGTTGTGTTGCGGTTAAGCGTCAGTATGAACCATTGGTTTATTGCTATGATGGTAATGATGACGATTATTGGGAGTAACAGCGCATTACTACTTTTGTCTGTCTCGATTCAGTTTTCGACTGTGCTCATCTGAACTTTCGTAGACATTATTGACGTCGCTGCACCGAGTCATACATTAATATGTTTACATCTCGGCGAATTCCACTGTTCGTGTTATCTGCATTTATGTATTTCAACATATATTCGGGCAATCTGATTGTATCCGACGCATCATACATCGCCTAGTACATATAACGTGGAGTTCTTTTCATCCCATGGTGTAAACATCGGAAAGTTAACAAATCTGTGTTGTCCATTTTTTGAGGGGGCTGCAGCCGATTAACCGAAGTCCTGTTCATCCCACTGCGCGTCTCCATGTGTTTTGGTTTGATGGTCTCCCACCCAACAGAACTGACGATGTGACCGTTCCGTGCTGGATAGAAAATACCGGTTTCTCATACTGTCGAACCTACCCCTTACAAGTGCCTTCCGTTCCATTCCATTTTTCGGTAAGCCGTGAATTCGTTTTGCTTACGCGATCACCTCACATTTCCAGCTGCATCCATTTTATTTCGAATTCGTCTAACTTGTTCAATAAACTTGCATCTGAATAGATATGTTTTACAACTATCAACTCTAACTATTGGGTCAAAATCGATTTTGCTCGTTAATGTATTCTGCCTACTATGTGCACACGCTTGGACAATTCTTGTTACTTTTTGAGTAGAAATTTTTAATTGCACTGCTGTAGCGAAAATTTGTGTTGATTTGAGTACTGACACTTCGTCCTGAATTCTTAGGTAGTAATATGTGCTCATTGGTGATTATAGCAGACCAACTGTCTGCCTGTTCCAAATATGCGCGTCATTTTATGGTCTTCTAAGGGTTTTGTTCAGTTTAGTGTGACATTAAACACTTTCCTGTTGCGGTTCATTCAGCGTAATGTTGAACCGCTTGTCTTCTCTATTACATTGAAAGCCCGACGGCATTCGTTCTTTTACGAAAAGTAACACGATCTCACGGAATCCAGTCTGTTTGGGCGCACTGTCACTCTCGAGCTGTCCAATAGGCATCTGTGAAATTGTAAACAAGTCGATATAAATGTAGCTCTTCTGCTGGCTGTTTTTGACCGCAATCATTGGATTCATATAATCAGTTGATTATCTCTGTGATAACTATCAGGCAAGGTGCACTTTGTATGCTGTTATTCATTCTTGCATAATTGTCATCCATCTAGTTTTCATTTGTTTGACCATCCACATCATCCTCTAAGGATGTGCTATCCTGCTCCGTTAGTGCACTTAGCAGTTTCAGTGACCACTGTGCCGTGTTTTTTGGTGTTCACTTTTACACAGTACAATAGTGATAAGGCTGCATTATGTGAGATCGTCGTCTGGCTCATGTGATTTTGTTTACCTAATTGAATCGGTGCACAAGGGGCGCTTGACTATTTCAGTTATTCTACGCATAGATTTTTTGTCGCTGTGAAATTTGAACAGAATGTTCGACACATTATGGTTTAAAAAATCGTGCAGTTTGGGGTTATAGCTCTAAGGGAGCTATTTTTGTCCTAATTTAAATACGTGACCAGACTGTTTAGCGTGACACTGAGCGTTTTCAGGTGCAGAAAACTCTCTTAGTTTATACTTTTTACGAGACAACTGTTTCCTCGTTGGATACGGAAAATGATAGAATGCGCTTTTTTGGTTACATTAATGTCTTGAATAAGTTAAGTAGGAACTTCGCGGCAAGAAGATGGACACTGGTAGATGCTAATACTTCGTATTGCCTCTTCAGTGTCAAATAACAATAATCAGGACTATATATATATATATATATATATATATATATAAAGTATTTAAAAGGGCACACACTGAGTAGTGAACGATTTATTGTGACGTTTCAAATCCACACTAGGATCCGTTATCAAACAAATAAATGTGTTGGAATGAGATTGTTCTGCCGCTCACCGTGTTCGCCTGTCGGTCTGTCTTCGCTCGTTTTTGGTTTCAGTATCAACGATGCTGACGTAGTGGCTGTCTATATCTACGTGTCGATTGAACGAATTCCGCGAATAGAGAGCCTCCAGTACAAGCCGTTCCCCTTTCATCTTTGCCCGTGCGACCACTTTCGCATGATCTATGTTGACCTCGTGACCTGTGTCCGCGCAGTGGTGCCACAGTTGTGATCTAGGGTCGGCTCGCCGCATCGCTAATTTGTGTTCGTGCACGCGTGTGCGCAGCTGTTTGCCTGTCTCTCCCACATATTGTTGGTCACACCCGAGACATGGAATCGCGTATACCACGCCAGACTGTTCGTGTGGTTCTACACGATCTTTAGCGTTCAGTTCTTGTGAATCCTCTGATAGATGCCTTTATGAAGCTATTAGGGTACCCATTGGAAGTGAACAGTTTGAACAGGTGCTTTCGTTCTTGTCTTCTTAGTTCAGTTGAGCTACAGTGCGTGTCTGCACGTCGAAATAATGTTCGCACGCAGCTTTTAAGTTGACAGGCTGGATGATTGCTATCGAACCTGAGAATGACATCAGTTGTTGTCGGTTTACGATAGACAGTAGTTTCAAGCTTGCCATCAGATCTTATGACCGATACATCGAGAAACGCCAGGCGTGAATTTTCTTCCTCTTCGCGTGTAAAGGTTATTCCATCTATTATGCTATTCAAACAACTGTGGAACTGGTCAAGCTGAGTCCGAGGTAAAACAACAAATGTGTCATCCACATATCGAAGCCACACTTTAGGTTTGAATGTCTGAAAGGCTTCACATTCGAAGTGCTTCATTACGGCGTCTGCAAGTAATCCTGATATAGGTGAGCCCATTGGTGTGCCTCTCTTCTGCAGGTAGACTCGGCCGTCAAATTGTAGGTAGGTCTCCATGCAAAGCTCCACTAACTGAATCAATTCTTTTGGAGAGAGATTCGTCCTATTTCCGAGACTATCGTCCTCATTTATCAGGAGCTTCAAACTTTCTATCGCAAGTTTCTTCGGTATGTTAGTGAAAAGCGACGTAACATCGAAAGAAACCAGTGCATCGTCTTCTTCCAACTCCAGACCCTTAATCTGTCTCAAGAAATCAGTAGAGCTATATATAACTAGCTATATATAACTAGTGGAGTGAGGGATAAAGAGATAACCGCAAATGGGGTGGAGGACAACGATGCATAACTATTAAGTCCATGAAAGTCTAGGGCTTACGTTTAATTGTTTTTGTACACACAATACCGGTTTGAGATGGCTAATTGTGACCGCCTCAGCGAAGCGCGGATTAGCGTGGCGTATTATAATCCTGAATGTAGATTTGACCGCAATCCAACGACCGGAGGCCAACATTTGTCTGGCGATAGATGAGGCCAGCAGTTTGTGTGACTCGGGGATGAGGGAGGCAGACTGTGCTGTCTCGTTCTGAACCCATTTAAGGCAGATGTTCCTTCATCCTAGAGTTCAAGCACCTATCGGTTCTGCCGATGTAACTTTCACCGCAGTTACATACAAATTGATAAATACAATGTGACTTGGCGCCAATAAGTTGCTCTCTTTTTATTGAAGGTAACGGATTACAAAGTTCGCTCCAATAAGCTAGACCGTATATCAACGGAAGCACACTTTGATAATCCGTCTGACCATTTACTAGATTTGTATACTACGGACCTGGACAAGCATAATTGATTTAAAACAATGCTGGCCAACATTGCTTGAGTTCGTTATGACACAATCAAGCGAATAAAATGCTCTTACAGCTTGCTTCTCAGCTTTTCATATAGTTGTATCTCGATTACCTCGTCGTGGTTTCAGCGTTTACTTTTTCTTTAGAGTGCTGTAGATATGTCTCTTCTATATGTATTAAACTTAGACGTTAGAAGTTTTCCGCAAAACGATTGAAACCATTGTCAACTCATGCGGGATTTCTCACACAGTTTGTGTGCGTTTGTATCCTTTCCGCATTGGCTCTGTTCGCTGCTTGCACGTTGTTCATGCGGATAGTTTTGTAAAAGTAAATGTCGCGAGGTTTTAGCCTTTTGTTTATTCTCGTCGGTCGCTTATATAAAGCATTCATGACAATTTGTAACTCATTCACGTGATCGGATATTTGCACGAATGGAATAGGTGAAACAGTTATATTTCGTCGTTTATTATAGGCCCATCTATTAGCAGTGTTTACTGAGGTAATATCGCACGATACTTTTCCAAGGGTTCGTCGTACGATATGAAATCGCTGCCATTCAACCCACATAGTAATCAGACCAAAGTTGAGTTGAGTGACTGGCTGACTGTAACTTGAAAACGTCGGGCGTACATGGTAACCTGTTGTCTGAACTCGGATATTCCACTCATTGTAATTTGCTGCTTCTATCACATGAATGTCTGAAGCTCTCCTTGTAGAACAGGATATTGGAATTTATCGGTTGTTTTTCTTGCATAAAAGCATGTGAATCCCAACATCGTCGAACGGCAGCATATTTGTTAGGTTTGTTGAAGGTCATTTGGTATGTTTGTCATTTTATGTTTGATATGATTCGGAATGTTGGTTTCGTTTAAACATGTTCGGTTTGTTTTCAGAAATTCGATCTTAAATTTGCCTTCATTTGTCTTTTGCTGGGGAATTCTGTACCATAACTGCACATATAAAATGTATGTTTTCTCCTATTTTGTATTATAAACATCATTGCTTATACGTTAAAACTCTTTCTTGATGTTGTTTGATAAGCTCTCCTCTTCACCTATACCCGATCGTTTAACGAACTCATTTCCCGTTGACTGGTGGTTGATTGCGAGCTTGTTTTTGGTTGCTCCATTTCAAACGCTTTTGTCTGCTGGATAATTTGAGTATCCGGTATTTCACATTCAGGGTCAGAGAACACTTTCATTGTAATTTTGTCAACAGTACCGTATAAATTCCAATAATTTCAGTTGCCTTTGTAGTGATTTTTGGAATTGGTAGGTAGTGTTAGTGAACGAAGTTATCTTTCCATTGCAAGCAGTACTTAAGGATGAACTTCTACGATGTTGCCTTTAAGTAATCACATTTGTTTACTCTATCCCCCAGGTCATTCGGTAGATTTCATGTGACAGTGGGATAGACAGATTTCGGAGTCCAATTGTAAGATTTCTGGGCTCTTGGCCTGGCTTCAAAATTCAACCGATAGAACAGATTCCGCTTAAAGAGACGATTCGTGTCGCTGGTTTGAAGCCCCCATCTTTTCACATTTAGGTCTCATCCGAATTTTCCTATCTACCGCACCACTCTTGAGTTTTTTTTGTTTGGTTGTGCAATAAATGCATTAACAAGACATCTGCAACACAGTAGTTTCGCCGATCTCCTCCTCAATGCTCCTCAGATTTAAACAAAGCAAGCTACTCTGCGCTGTGGAGGCCGTGTTATTTTAACTCAGTCGAAAGTCATACGGAAAAAAATCAGTTCCTGATCTACATTGAGTCGGTTCGGTGAGGATATATCTTATCAGTTATTTTCATCTTCCTTTTTAGACTTCTGTTCTAAGACAGCCTTCATATTGAGGCTTACTTCAGTTTTCTTCGTTATTCGCTTTCAATACGACACCATCTATTTAACTGTGATCTATGTCAACTGTTTAAATACTATTTTTAACCCTATATGTGCGCTATGTCAAGTTACTTATCAAATTGTACTTCCTGTATGTTTTTTCGACCTGTTATCTGAACCTTATTACATCTTCAGATTTTTCTGTGTTACACATGTCAGCTACCACCTTCTTTGTCCATCAATCATTCCAAACATGACCGGACAAAATCGTCTATGCTGTAGGTTGTGTATGCTAATTTATCAAAAACATCCGAGGTCTATTTGGTGATGAACTCGTTAGCCCTCGTTGTTTAGTGTTGATGTGCTGTCTCATAACAAATACCGTTTTACATATTTCGCCCATTTCTCTCAGCCTTTTGGAGTTGAGACATTCCATGTGACCTTATGGAAATGAGCTATTTGTTCTAGTCTTATTACAATGCCAGCTGTAAGCACGCTCGTATAAACATACTCATCATTGGCTGATATGCTTAGGCTATACATTTCGTGTCCGTGAAGCTCTTCGCTGAGATTAATTTTTTACAATGTTCGATTTTATTTATTAAGCCGATAATCAGGCTGCTGAGCGTGCACATTGGTAACACGCAAACACGTGGCTGAGACAAATGGTTTGTAACCCAACCTGTATTTGAAACTGTAACTTAGAGAATGCATTAAATATAAGGAAACCTCTGGTTGCAAGGACGGAAAAAGAGAAGTGAGATGAAACTGTGGTACGATGTCGGAAATCCATAATAGACTGGGTTCAGATAGTCACAGTGCCTACGCTTTGTAAACAGCGTCTTTACCATATAAAGCGGATGAGGTTGAAACAATGATTTCTGCGAATAATTTTGGTAAATACCAACCGTAACGCGTATGCACGAACATCTCGTAAGCTACTAGAACAAACTTGTCTAGCAGGTATAACATCAATGATGAAGAATGCGAGTACTGTTCATATTGCCTCATTTGTTTATGTCTTATTCACCGTGAACTCGGCATTGTTTTTCCATTTTTGGCCTACTTACTGTATTCGTTTCTCTGATGTCTCAACTGATTGGCGTAGCCTTCACTGTGTACAAACGGTGTTTTGACGTGCAGAACTGATGGAACCTACCAGTGGATTGGCCTTAAATTAAGTTTGTTTGAAAGAGTTATGTATGAAGCCAGACAATATAAATCGTAAGGCAGTAGCTACGTTTTAGTTTCATTTGCGACTTGGTTATTTGTTTGCGCTACGATGTTTTCGTTTGGATGTAAGGTTTTTTCTGTTAAGCTTCGTTGTTCTCGGAAATCGATTTTTTATTGAGTCTTAAGTGAACACCACTTGTCCTCTATGTGCTGTAGAACAGGACAGTCCAGGTGGTCATGTCGTTGCGAGCACATGAAGGACATATATGACGTATTTCTTCAACAACTATTACGGCAACTAATTCAAGATATTCTATAGTTGAGAACTAATGAGGTCGCGGTAGTCTTTTTTGGCGTGCTACTGTCCTCACAATCGAAAAGTGTATCTTGTCGGGAACGCTTTGACTGGCATCAAGAAAATCACAATCATTTAACATTCATTTGACCTATGCTCTAAACGGCTGCGGCAAGAGCTCGAAGTGTGTATCTGGTATTTCCTCTTAGAGATCACTGAACGGTAGACATTCGGCCGGTGAGTAATAAAGTTCTAACGCAACTGACACCTCGAGACTGACTGAACGGCGCTTCGTTGCCTACACCCATATTTTCACAGTGATTCTTTTATATCCGGTAAGTTCAACAATTCAAGTGAATTTTTTGGTGTGCGACCACCCAATTAAGTGTGACGTGCGCGTTGTTCACTTGGTTAGGTTCTTTCCTCCCGATCGATTGTCGGCTTTTTCTTTACTCTGGATTCCTCAACTGTCGTCCACACCAGCTTATACGATGCTGTGCTGGCTAGTTATATCCACCCACTCATTTATGCTTTGTGGCTACGACCTTCGTGGCTTACCTGGTCGAGTGATTGCCGCGCCTGGGCATGCTGTTTCTGTTGCCAGTTCGAGCTCAGCTAATGCTCAAATTTTTCCCACTCGGGTTTCTTCATAACTATGTAATCTGATTTATGTCCGTCTGAACCATACACGGTTATCTGCATGATCCGGACATTTGCATCATTGGTATTTCATCGTCTTCTAATCCATTATGGTATTTGTGCGAACTGTGTCCTGAATGTGACAGCTATCCTAACTCGTATCCGTTTGTTCCACTGTCCGTAATTCCACTTGGTGGCAGGTACAACAGGAAGCGAAAAACTGAGCGCAGTCCCTTTCTGTAGACGGTTACTTCTCATTCACGATTCGAGTTATTTTCCAGACCGAGCTCCCACCCCTAGTTGTTTTTCTAAACCTGGACCATTAGTTTATGTTTGAAACGCTAGCAACATATAGGCAACTCTTTTTGACATTAATTGCCTTGTTTGAAGTCCAACAGCCACTAAGCTTGTTGATTAAGCGTATCTTTTCTCCACTATTTCCCCATCCTTAGCTGATGCGCACTCGGCTTTTTTTCGATGGGCATCGCTTTCCCGTTCTATCCTGTCTCCATACAGCTGAGCAATCCTCTGTGGACCATTCACAAGGTTCTAACGTTTGGCTTCTGAGGAGCGGCTCTCTGGTCGGCCGAAATGATTTAGACAGTATTGTTGACCGTGGTTACCAGTCTGGAACGGTGGGAAACTCATCTTCGTCTACTTGCCCTCCAAAACGTCTAATTCATATTCGGCTCATCGAAACGTCTTTCAACTTGGTCAAGGATACCATCGATTTCGGATTGATTAATCATGTGGACGAATCACCTAGACCGAACGCGTTGTTCACCACTTCATCTGGTCAGATTCCTTCTCCAGATTGCTCACCTCTGGCGCGGTGGTATGTATCTCCCTCACCTGATATCTGCTCGTCATCCTCATCATCGAACGAGTGCTTACAAATTGCAGATCGATGTACGAAAGTGGCAAATACCAAGCTGGAATCTGTAGAGACCTTCTTGGACTGGCCAACGCCCCGTGCTCAATTCTTGCATAGCGCTTGGTTACGGCTCGGTAGTCTAGCCCGATTACCACAAATCTACGTTCCTGGTAGTGATAACGTCAATCCGAAAAAGGTGATAAACTCGACGTCCAGACGGTCTTTTCTAACTACCTCAGTGGATATGCTGCACTTATTGAGTCATACCGTTAAAAATAGAAGTACCGATAGTCTACAATGCATGGAAACGGACTTCCCTTTTTCTCCTGCAAACCCCTTTTTATCGGGCAAACACAGTGCCGGCAAGCTTTCCGAAGAGTCTCGCTCGTCCAGATGCCTGTCCGTTTTCGCAACTGACAACGAGGTATCTCGAGGCACGGATACGTTTTTATCTACCTCTATGCTAACTTCTAAAATGCGCCTGCAGCGAAGCTTGGGCTCGCTGGCCTCGGAGCATAGTCCACATCGGTCAGCGTGGCATGACAATTTTTATGCGACCAAATGGTTTATGCTGATGACTATCTGCTTGAAACAAGCTGTCCAACTGGCCGAATTGATTGACCATTTATCCACAAATCCGAGGTCGCCCAGCACCGATAATTATCTGCTCTTGACAGGCCCGAGGAGTGGTCGCGTTTGGCAACCAATTATCACCAGTTTGGCGCAGGTGGGTTGACATAAAGATTATCTTCAGACCGTTACAATTATATAAGGAGTTAATAGAGTTAGATCGAGATATCGATCAGACTTATTACAGAGAAACTAGGTCACTGGTCAGTCAATTGGCGATGGCTTGATTGGTCGGTTACGTGGTCGGTCGCGTGCCAGGCAACCCATCAAAAGCGGTCCGAATTAGAACACTTTGTACTGCCGAGGCTATTGGAATCAGGCTGCTTGACCCGATATTATGTCACCAAAAACGGTTTGTTCAGGCGCTGCACCTACCATGGCCACAAATCCATCGGATCGATGGTCAACCTGCGCGGTCAAACCAATGGACAAGCGTGACGTAACCGACCAATCAAGCCATCGCCAATTGACTGACCAGTGACCTAGTTTCTCTGTAATAAGTCTGATCGATATCTCGATCTAACTCTATTAACTCCTTATATAATCGAAAACGTATGTTCGCATATGTCTTCATTTTTATTATCGTAATGGATATATTTGAAACGATAAAGATTATCGTTTTCCAGCAACGATGTTTTCTCTGAATGGTGAGGAATTAATAAATGGATGTGTTGCTTCATGTAGGAAGGAAGAATGTTATAGGAGCCAGCTTAATAGGGTGCTGAGGGGATAATAGTGTTGATACGAAACAGAAGGTGAAGTGAATCGGGTTTTCGTTCCCCTTTCGAGGAAAGATTAAACAAGTATTTTTGTTTTTCGTTAGCGTCAGACTTAGTCGCGTTGACGAATAGGAATCGTCATTATAGTGAGAACGTATCCAACAGGCATACGGGAATTCTCGCAGCCAGAGCGCTATTTTTGACAGCGTATCTAACCCGTGTGAACGTCGTTCTCCAGGCCCAAAATGGGAATCCTGTCACGTTCCACGAGATCAGACCTTAACGGTAACACCTCATTTTCTCGAATTCACTTCCTGTTTTGACTAACCCTCCTTCACTTCAAACCCACCGTAGGTCATGAATAAAGTGCATGGTGTCACAAACGATTCGTTGACATACACAAAACGTTTAAATGGAGGTGCATTGGATAGCAAATGGCCAGCTGCTGAATGCATCCCGTAGAACAATTGGATTGCCTGCGGAATTTTTAAAAGAATAATACGTCTAACCTCTGGTCTCATAAGTCGTTCGCCAACCTCAGGTGAATGCTGATCATTAGTTACTTACACAGAGTTTGGTGTTAAAGTTTGGTCATCAGTAGTAATGCCAACTATCGACGTTTTGTTCACACTGGTTTGATCTCCAACTGCTCAAGTTTAAGCACTGTGATAGCATCCAACTCTTGTTTTTGTCTTAATCTGACTTATTGTTGAATCCTCATCAACAGCAGTAACAATTTATCGGTGATTGATGTCTGGTTACCATTTCACCCACTCATAACGGTCACGTACCCGAGAAGACGGTACTGTGGTTCGGGTCGTTGTCGTGCAACGGCGATGTGAAGTATCTCAGAAGAATTAATATCCACAGGGACGAATAGTAGATTAAGAAATAAAGCTAACCAGAAGAACTGGTAACGTAAATACTACTATCTCGGATAGCGTTTCTATCCAGCGATGAGGTTAACCACCAAAACCCCAACCGGACAGATGATATCTGCCCATCCTACTCGACGAAATACTGAGGGTCTTCATATTTTGTGACTTCGTGACTGTTTGACTAGCCCGAGGTTTGCCATAATCATAGCGGTCTCAGAATGTTATTTCTGGTACGACAAACGCTTAGCCGACATGTGAAGTACGTGATCTAATTATCGCAGAATTTGTAACGTAATTATTTCACTAACTGGTCGTGTGTTCCGAACATTCCGACATACGTGTTGGCGAACTGCCGCGACCATTCCACCTGGTATGGGCTAATTGACGGATGGTCAGACACAACAAATTCACGGGTGTCTTTGTCATCTACAGACCACGTTTACGAACTATGCAGCAGAATAGGTCGCACACGTGCATCCCATACTCTTTCTTTCGGTTATAACCGGACCTTCTTTCGACTCTGTAGATGTCATAGTGAGACAGAGACAATGTGCGTTGATTATTCTCGCTAATATCTCTTCAAGAATACTACTAGCTGACGAGGTAGTGCTACCCAAGTATGTGAAACTGTCCACAGTCTCAAGCGGATTACCTGCAATAAAGAAAGGGGGAGTGGAAATGCCCCTATCCTGAAGCAGAATTTTACGGATTGAATGTATGAAGTGCATTTAGGGATAAAAGATCAGAGAACGAATGCCACTCAATTCCCTAAACATCTGTCTAAATTCAAACTGTAAACGGCAAGGTTCCTACAGTTCGCAAACAAACAATCGAGTTTTCAGCCAAAGACCAAGTAGGTCATGGAGCCCGTAGAGTTTGGAAACGGGTACCTGGTAACTTGGTCTACTGAATTCATTTATTCAGACTTCAATAGTGCATAGCTGTGGATGGTCGTGCCACCTCATAAGGATACCAACTTATCATTTTACATACCGACTACGGTCTTGTGATGTTGTTGACAACTAACGTAAGGTCGGTGTTTACAAATGGTGAAAGTTATCGGTAGATCGCATTTGTTCCCTAGTAGTGTGGGAGCTTCCTTGGGTTACAGAGTTTGCGGCAAGAGACCTTAGAAGGGATGACGACCAATCTGGTTCATTAAGGTAAATGTTGTGTATATCTGTGATATAAAGACAATCAATGAAGCGGGACGTCGGAAGCTGTGTTGTAGATGTCGTCTTACTCTGTTTTGGCTGTTTGCAAGTTGTACACGTCTTGTTGAAAACCTGAATTTCGATATAGGGTTTCTGGGGAAGTAAATTCCATCGTGTTCTGTCCACTATCTCAGTCTGCTTAGTCTTCCTCCTCTTTTCCTGGTTGTGTGACAAATAAGTGTAAGTTTTACTCACCGCTGTATTGCAGAGTATCACTGAAACTGAGCGCTGAGCTATTTCAAGTTACTTCGAAATTCACTTACCTCTTTGACAGGACATTGAATGATACTATCAATTACGTGTAAATCGAATCAATATCGTACTTGGTCTTATTACTCTTCTATTTATACCTCAATCTGGATTTTGTTTTGTGCAAGCTTGCTGTTTGTCAACGCTGTGCTGCATCAGTACGATCATGTGGCTGTTTGTTTTGACTGCCGACTCATCACATCTTTGTTGCATTACTCCGTGCTCTTGTGTTTTGTAGCTGCTGTGTAATGTATTCTCCATTTGTTGCTTACAGACTACCTTTTGCTTCGTTGAATAAACGTCAGCATCCATCTTGCTTCGGCAGAGTTCCCACGGGTCCTATTGATGAATGGCGTGAATTAACCTTTGCTCAACTTTGGGACGAGTGCGCCTCATACTAAATAAGTGTAGTCTATTTTTGTTATCTAGCTATAAAATTAAAACGACAGATATACAGTAAAAGATATCACAGTATTTATCAACTGTGTATAAATTCGTGCTCTGCGCACCGAATCACCGGTCAATTCACTGCTTCCTGTACAGCATCCGATAGACCAGTTAAGCTAGTTTGGGCTTGTCACTCCGCTATGTCTCGGCCGAATGGATTACAACGTTGCCTACCGTGCCTAAAAATGTGTCCCCTGTGCGGCCCGGCCCAGTGACCACAGGGCATTGTCCTGAAGCATGTTGCCTTTAAGAAAGAATTGTCTATTTTGTGATTTTTATAAGGTTTTCCGGCATTAGTCGTATTGTGAATGCAATTGCCAGAGCTATCAACAAGAACATTTCAGTCAAGCTGTCTAAACGCCACATGTAGAACCCAGAAAAATCCCCCTCGAATTCACATATCAAACAAGAAGTGTAGATAATCAACCGATGCCGGCTAACACATTTTGAGAAGCATAGTGATAGCCGATCTCCTCATTGAAGTGGTTGACCTAAAATCATCACTATCAGAGAAGACAGGTGTTTTCTGATAGCGAAATGGATACAAACTGTATCTCTTTCACACTTGATTACAGCTTCCGCATTCCAATAAACTTGCCAGTTAGTTCCTTTCGAAATGATGCAGTATATTTGAGTTTTGCTCTTATTAGAGTTGGTCAGTAGTGCATGTCCTTGTCATGGCAGGGATTCAAATTTCTGCTCCGTTTTCCTGAAGCAGTTTTGTTGACCACCGCATCATTGGCCTCACAGTAGACACGACGGAAGTATCACATGGAACCACACAGCCTCATTCGTCTGTGAGTACTGCGCTAGCGACGGGTTCTAACAAGAACCAGTTTCCATTGTAGTCTCTTTTTGAAATGGGTTGGCTGAAAATTCTTTGGAAAGACGGAAGCTGCGATCAATTCCGGCTGATGTTCCCTCTGTACCAACGAAGTATTCTACTACTTATCAGAAATTAGATGTCTGCTTCCGGTCACATACCCTGGACGAGCTAGTTTACTTTTCAGCATTCTTGCGCACATTGTGACAGTTTTGTACGTTTGGTCATTCTGGCGTTAGGAGCTGTCATGCTTCTCTACAAAGAGAGAGAATTAAAAACCCATCAGACCTGCCTGCAATAGCCACAACTACTTCGGGTCTTCTGAGTATACAACACAAATATTTAAGAGGGCGAGTGGCACTTCGATCCTCATATTTTGTGAACGTGGTTTCGACTTAGATCTCTTCTGCCTATTTCTTAACACGTTTTACTTTCCTTTCCGCATCAAGCTCATTTTGCGGCCTTCTACTCGCAGTCTAATCGGCTTCGAGAATCTTATTGAACGCGAATGGATACGTCTTGGCTACCCGTTTGCTCCGGACCCTGCGGATTGGTTTGATGCTTCAGTGCCACCAGATTACGATGGAGGGGCCTCGTTCGCTCTTTTTGTCGACTGTGTGCATCAGTTGCTTTTCCTGTTTCCTGTGGATTTCGCCTTCACTGAGGTAGGTCGGTAAACCTTGTTTTTTCTACACACAGAACTGCATAGATATGCCCGATTTCTCATCTAAATTTTGACGTTCTCGATTGGTTGTCTGATTGGATGTCACAAATAATCCACCTGCTGCTTTCAGTGCAAACTCCTTGGCGTTTATACGCACAAGTTCGTTACATCATTCAAGAGAGGATGATATGCCAGTTTCCCGTCTACTTGCATATTGTAACCTTATCGAAAGCACGAATTACAGACCCATAATGAAAGTGTCGTTCAAGTCCTTTAGGAACATCATTTCTGTAGTCATCATCACTACCAGCTGTGAGCCATACTCGTGGATACTACGGCTTGCGCCACGGTTGTTTCTGACAGTAATCTACGAAGTGACAGTAATAAATAGGTTACTGATGGGTGGTCGGGAATTTGGTTAATTTTAAGTTGAACATCACTCACATTTGATCGCAGCTTTCGCATTCAGATAGACTTTCCAGCCAGCCTCTTTCGAAAAGAAGCACTAGACTCGAGTTTCGCTCTTGTTAGAGCTCGTCAGTAGTGCATATCCTTGCCACGACTGGGTTAGAACTCCGGCCACGCTTTCATGAGGCAACCGTGTTTACCACTGCGCCATTGACCTCACATTAGGCACGACCGAATTATCATATGTGAACGCTCAACCACTTTCGCTTGTGAGTAATGATCAGGTTGCCCGATCGTCTCGAGAGGAGACACAGTTACTGTCCTGTTAACTCCAATCGATGACCCCTCGACTAGGACTTCTCTGCAAGTTGAAATCACAGAAACCATCATCATCATCATAGACAGCAATACATCAGTGGTTCACACTGATGCTTAACTTGTTGAGCAATATTTTGATTACTGAACAGGGTTGTCCAATTAAGGTGTGGCTGGAGTTCGAGTTCCAGCTGTGGCAAGAATATGGGCTACTGACGAACTTTAACAAGAATGAAACTCAAGTCTAGTATTTCTTTTCAAAACAAGCTGGCTGGAAATTCTGTCTGAATGCAAAAACTGTGACCAAATGTAGGTGATGCTGAACTTCAAATCAACAAATAGGTGTAAAGCTATAAAGAAAAACGAAGGAAAAATGATAGGGC
>LOND01028579.1:52797-76216 GCA_014220965.1 Paragonimus kellicotti | reverse complement strand
TGTTGTTAGACCTGTACTTTCGAAAGTTTACAGAATGGAACCGTCGACCGCGTTATCAACACTGAGCATCCGTCTTTGTAAGGAGTCGCAGGAAGTTAATCTGAACCACGTGGCGTTTGAAGGACGTTCGCTAAAGTGAGACCTCTGTTTATGTGAACAGTGGAGACGTCACCAAACCAGAGAACGAAATATACTCGAAAGCAAAGTTAAAGACAGGTGGTTGGCTCAATTGTTGTTGGAAGTGATCAGTTCAGGCGTCGTTTCAGGTTTTGAGTGGGCTCACCATTGGTTTTGTAGATTGCCTCCCTCATATTATCTTCTATTACTTTTCGCCCAAATAAGATGAAAGAGCTCCTTGAGTCTTCGGTAACAGGCGATTGTTTTACCAAAATGATACTGTCCTCCTTTAGATACGTTTTATGCCCCAACCTAGTAGCGTTGTAGACCTAGTTATGGTTACTGTCGGCTGGAACACTCCAGCAAACTTCATGAGGTTCGATGGGTCGCACACAAGCGCAGCTGCTGGCAATCTAGCCACTTGTCTTGCCACAGTGGTGTATTACTTACCGGATGTACACTCAGTGTGTTTATATCTTCTCAAGTGAATGGGGTTGTAGAATAGAGGCTAATGTGTTCTGATAGTTGCAGAGTGCTTGTAGCCATTGCTAGTTTGCGCCGGACTGTGAAGTAACCCGTCATCGAAACTCAGGATGAACTTGGCACTTACTAGTGTATGCTGAAAATCCGACCACCTTATTGCCAACCGGCAGCTATACAATCATTTCCTGTCCACGATCGGTTGGGTGATGGGGATTGCCAGGTGAACCACTGCCTTCTAAAGGGCCGAAAATGATAATGCATTAGAAAAAGGGTGTTCTCAGCATAAATTTGCAACGATCGTTCATGGACGGATTCTGTTAGGGTGATGGCAATGTATGTCGCGTTGGTTCAAGATCAACCAGCCTACTTGAATGTTCAGTTCTCCAGCTAATACTACAATTCCCATATGGTGCACGGTTTGTTGAGGTTAGTAGGTGATTTTTATCCGTGACTGCATCTGATCTGTCACATATGGTTATCTATACAGCAATCAGCATTTGTGACAGGCCCCTCTCCATACACCAACTGTTCCTTTCAATCTGACGGCCTAAAGACAGCTGTCGATAGAAATTCCATCAAACGACATATTCTTTACTTATGTACCTAAGATAATTCCAACATCGGCTCGGCCAATTGTGTCGGTCACATAATCTCCAGGCAAGCGCAGATTGTGCATGCTTTGTGAATCGTCCGATGTAAGTTAAAGGTGTGGCACCATATTAGAACTGTGAATCCTTGTTTGCACAAGACAGTAGCTATCGATGGCAAGGATATCGACTTAACCGTGAGAGCAGCTTGCTGGTCTGTGTGTATTAGCGGCGAGCTTAATTGATGTCTGGGAGGCGAGTAGGCGTTTTGGCGGTTGGACATATCAGCTTGTTGTTTGGCACAAAAGTAGGATGGCTGTTCTCCGTCGCAAACGTCAAATAACACAAGTCTCCGGGGCGTGTTTGAAGAAAATGCGTGAAGGGTCACCCGGTAAATATTTATCTAACAAGTGGGACAGACGAAGGTATATTATCTGTGTATGGTGGAGTGAAATGACAAAGCAGTGCCGGTCAGTTATACTTCAACTATTGAGTTGTGGTAATAACGTGAGCCCGAATCCGTAATTGCTAACTAATTCATAATCATTGTGCGAATGATATGCCGTGCAGGTTGTAGGCGAAGGCTGACTTGGGTTAAAAATAAAAGTTCGACCTAGAAGGCAGCAGGCGAGGCACGGAGTTCGTTGTTCATCGTTTCGTACGTTCTTCGGACACAGTCCGTCGGACTAGTATGTCTAGTGCACTTTACGAGATTGTGATCAAACTATGCCAGTATTATGAGGATTCACCAGTAATGTCACTTGGTCTGCCCCAAAGGGTGTTCAGGACCCATGGGTCTAGTGGTTTTCCACCTCTTATCATTAGAAGTCGATCACCAAATCGATGCGTACGCTTTTTGAATAATATCCCGCTGTTCAGAGTACGGGGTACACCTTTCGGAACCGTTGAAATAAGTGGTTAGCACTACATTGCATACATTTCCCCTTGGGTTTTTGTATGGTAGGCTAAAACCGAGGATGTCCGCACATCATGCGGATAACACACTACCCGCGATCTCTGTTTCCGTTGGAGTTCTTGAAACCCTTTTGCAAAAGACTGATGTGCGTGATGGCGTAGTATCGCCAAAGAGCTTGCGTGGCATTTTTAAGAGACTTGTCTACTAACTATGAAGTCACCACGCTCTGAAAGTATCACCATTTACGAAGCACAGCTGGCTGTTCATCGAGTGGTCTACCTTCAGTGGAAATGCCATTCTGCATTACCAAACTGTGTGCTTAGTGACACTGGGCTAGCCAACCCAATTGTCTAGGCACTGTTTATCTCTTGTCTTCATGCGTTCCGATTTCACGGTGGTAAATACATGACAAGTGAAAATGTACTGTGCGTGTCATTAGTAACAACAGTAAAAATGTTTTATATGGAATTGTTACTTTTCACTGAATTCACTCGCTAGCCCGTACCATACAAATACTACCTGAGTGTTTTTCACAATTTTTTCCTCGATGAACTAAATGAACTCCACGATCAAAATAACAGCCAGCGAGATAGCGCTGAACTACAGTGGTGCTCAGTAAGCTGGGTTGAGTTGGCCCGTTAAGTCTACTGGGGTGCAATTTAAGAAGTAGCTAGTGTTACCAGTTAACACCACTGACCAGTGTTGCGATTACTAGTGTCACCGATTTTGAAGGCCTTTTTGTATTTGCATTCTTCCAGCCAACCTTTGTTTCCGTCACTTTGTTGCATCTCACTCTAAAATTTCGCAGTTTATTCCCTTTGGTATAGATGTCAGACCCAATTGTTTACCCGAAAGTGTGCGTGCCGCAATAAATGGGGAAAAATTGTAAATTGTGTGAAAGAGAGGAAAAAGATGTCGAAAATAAAAGTCTTGGCACTCCAAAATTGGTGACACGACCATCATTGACTCTTATTTTCCGCCATATCGGTGCTCAACGGAAATCTATCAACTTTTATTCTTTCTTTTCGCATGCAGGTTTCAAAAGAAGTAGAAGGCTCGGATTTCGTTCTTACCAAGGCTCGTGAATGATGCACCTTATTACCACGGCCAAGGTTTCTAATTCTATTCACGTTCTGTTGAGATAGTCATACTGATCACTGCACTACTGACATGTCATTTAACATAATTTCATTGTTCATATTGACAGCTATTGATTAGCTTCGTTCCTCATCTCGACAACCATTGCTGGGATTCTCTCGGGAAATAGGTCTTTCTAGTTAATCTATGCAATCGCGTCAAGCGGTCTGTCATCTAAATATGTTTGTGATGTGTAGGCACATTAAATTAGGATGCTTCCAACTGGACGCTCCACTATGACCTCACCCCATCTATACTCGTTTGAAGCGTCGTGGAGCGTAGTGAACGCGTAGGTGAGCGCGATGCCTAATTAAGTCATCTTTGTCGGGGGTTCTCAGTGAGTGGATAGTGCCCGGCTCGAATTGAATGGTCTTCTCAGAAATAGCTTTCGTGTTGTGCTTATTTTCACCACAGGCGACCGCGAACTTCGTTTCCCGAGTACTGATCTTCAGACTGGATAGCTCCAGGGCATTGGCCGCGACTGCAAGCTTCTCTGAAGGATGCCTCAGTTTTCTTGCTAAGAGGATCAACTCGCCAGTACGGAGAAAACCAGTGTCGTGGAACTGGTAGCTAGCTCCCATTGCAATCAAGCTAGCACATCATCAGTTGCCATGATGAACAGTAAAGATGATAATAGGTCACCCTAGTACACACCGTACTAGGACCGAGGGACAAGGCCTTCGAGCATGGCGGTCCCGTTGCGAGGGCAGTCAGCAATGTAGTGCATCAGAGGTGAAGTGGCACCGGAAACTTGAGCCAATCTGACGGTTGATTGGACACGCCGACAAATCATCATCATCATAGACAGCAATACATCAGTGGTTCACACTGATGCTTAACTGCCACACAACCACGAAGAAAAAAGAAAAAAAAAACCTATATGGGAAGAAAGAAGAAAAAGAGGAGGGGAGGGGAAGTGGACCTAACTACTAAAAAATAGCTACGTCTATATTCAAGCACGTAGAGCGGAAGACGTTGGATATGAGTTCCGAAGCAAAGACTGAAGTCGTGAGGTCGCCTGGAGGCAACGAGCACGTTGTGGAAATGCGAATTAGAAGTCGGGCAAATGCAAGCACATGTTCGAACAACTAGCCAATGTCCTGTGGAAACAACGTGCCAACGTTGAGTATACGGTGATGGGTTTCAGATCTCTGGGAGGGGAAGGGTTATTCGCTTTGGGAACAATTGTGATGCGACAGCGACATAAGTGGACTAGATAACAGGAGAGAGCTGAAATATATAGTCAGGACGTAGGCTTCCATGTTTGGGCAACAGCTTATTCAAACCTGATATAGTGTTCTCCATGCACTTCAAGGTGCGAGATACTTCTTCATCAGTGATTGGATCGACCAGGGACCATTCCAGTACGGAAATCGTGTCAGATGGTCGCTACTCAATGTTACCTGGGATTAGAACTTGTTGGAAGTATTTGAGAGACCACGACTAGTCTTGTAAGCAAGTTAGGTACCACACTTCTGACAAACCACTCGGGGCGTTCTGCTTCTTGGGGCTCGACATTCTGCATCATCTTTGGCTGTCAACTGTTGGTCGCGTTGGCAGTAAAAGCCGGAACTTTTTCGTCGAGTAAGTGCACGTGACGTCCGGATTCTTTCGAGCGGATAGTCTGGGAAATGCAGCAGAAGCCAGTGATGGAGTCCACGTCAAGTGGGACACGACGGAACTAGTTCGTAAACAAATTTAAGGAGAAAAGCCATTTCTTGCTGACACCAGTCAAATGCTGCGGTTTTCGTAAATCTAACTGTTTCACAATGTACATTCAATCTCGTGCATATGCCTCCCGTGTTGGGTGAGATTAATCTTGGTCGAAGAGTTGCGTTCACGGTCGACGCGGGTAAAGATCATGCAAGGCTCAACGCCCATTCTCTGCTAAACTCTCCTTGCGTCGGCAAACCAGTGTTGGATTTACACATCTGGCCACGTTCTGCACAAAAGTACTCCGGCCGTTTATTCTCCGTACTAGTGAATGTCGACGCGGAAGCGCCAACGGTATTCTCATTGTCTTGATCGAATGTAACCAGTACGTTAAAACCAGGTAGAGTGGTTGGCCCTATCTGGAGTTGCTGAACTCTTAGCCAGTCAAGGTTTGCACCGAGACTGCCCATTCAAAAGCACCAGGAGATGGTGGTTCTATATTGTTGTCTATAATGATGATGATTATGGGGGTTTAGCTCGCCGGCTTTCTAAACATTAGCGCGGATTATCGCGTAATCCTGAAATAGAGGAATAGACGATGAGGACTAGGTTCACACTTGTATGTCGCCACCTGTAGTTAAAGAAGGGAGTCCGTGAATGCTATTCAGAAATACAGAAAAAGATCAAAGTTCCCTTTGTTACCTTTCAAATGCCATATTTAAGGGAACGAATTTCCAGCTCAGTCGCCACATTTCCATTTAAGCATTGAAGTCAACTCCGAATTTCAGGACGCGATGATCTGATATATCTAAGTGTCTTTCAGCTGATTGCTGGTATGCACATACTATTGGAGTAATCTCACTGATCACCTTGACCTCTGAACGTTGATGCTGCTTACTATTGAGTTAGTTGAACACTATTATCATTTCTCACCGTTTCTTGTTCAATACTCACGTAATATATGGATGAGAAGGGCAACAATGGTTCGCTTACGGTACTATGAGTTGGGAACAGACGAACAAACTCAAAATCATAAGGCAGAATTAATGAAACAGAGACGCAAACTTACACCGACATCGTGTTGCCTGCTTTGCTCCTACTGAGGACCCGATTTTCTCACCTGAAACATTCCACAAAGTGGACGTCACTTGTGTTGTGGATGTGCAAACGGCTTCACTGTGCACTCTTAATAGCTGAATTCCAGTATTGAGCACAGCTCACAAGATAAGATAGAATTGAGGTGTACAAAGTTAATCAGACGCCTCATTGTATATATTTCTATGAGTTCCGAGTCCCACCAAATTGTGAAACGGTCAGTCGACGTGCCACTTAATGTTTAATTTTTTGCATCGCCGCTGTTTTACTCTAATATGGTTCGGCCTGGTAACATTGTTAAGTGTTGTATATACTGCATGTTCAAAGTATTTCTTCCCAGCAAACAATAGTGGATAAGTGATACAAATATCATAGGTTCAACGTTTCTCTTGCGAAGCAGTTTGCAGAAATCTTAATCCCAATGCTGAATCCATGGGTTCGTAAAAACAAAAACTCTAATTTTTGAGAATAAAACCTGTTAAATGATTCATACGTGCAAAAAAGCAGTTTTAAGAGGAAAAACTACTAAGAGCAGAAACACTGGCATGCAATATGTCAACAACTTGAGGTCGCGTACGGACACAACCGACAAACACAGACGGACTGTTACAAGAAAACAAACGGACATACTTGGTGACTTGTGAGAATGCGCCTGGGTTGGTGAATAGGAAGAATATAGTACTGATTGACTCGAATGTACTTCCGCTGAGATTTGTTTACGTGGGCGGAGAACACTCAACAGATCAACGGGCGCAGGTGGTACCAGTCACTTTGACATTGTCGGCGACAAAGCTGGCCGTTGCCTATTCCATGTGATAGGTATATATATATATATATATATATATATATATATATATGTGAAGGAATCATTGATATTAACCTTATTAGGTAACACATCTGGCGAAATAGTTCTACACTTGTTGGTCTGCTGCATTTGTACATATTTCCTTGCAACTGAATTGATAATCAGAAAGTACATTTTGCCATGTTTTCCAGAGTGGACTACAAGGGGGAAAATCTATTAGGAAATAAGACCGCCTTTCCAGGCGAATCCGGGCTAACTTTTCCGAAAATGTTTACAACACGTTTGTTTAAGGGGTTACAGATGGTGTGTGGCCCGTTTGGTTCTATGTGCGAGTACCTAATGAGCGTTGCAGTAGCTGTTGACAGCGTTTAACGTGCACTCAAAAAATTTTAGCCAGCATATTTTATTATTGTAATTACCAAGTCGCCCACATTTATTCCTCCCCATTGGCACATTACCTCCGGCGGTGGTGGAACAGGCAGACTTAAAGTTAACTTGCACCTATGTACGTGATGTGTTGCTCACACTCCGACCTATCCTGTTTCCTTGCCATGGTGGTCAGGCCTATATACCGGTTTGATACGGAGGGTTATACTGACTAAGACTCCAGCAATCCCAGGTTCAACCATGTCAGACGGGCCAAATGGGGAACAGTCAGGCAGTTGTACCAGTAAAATTGTATATCAAACTGCTGACCGCATAGGAGTGCCTAGGTAGAAGGACACGACCTTATGAGCATGCTGCAGAACTGTTTTTATTGTTTCAGCACTGCTGTATTCCGACTAAGGAGGGGGTTTGAGGAGAGCTAACTTCAAATAAAGAACACCCTAATAACCCAACGGTTGGCCGTGACCACCGATTTGTTATTCAGTACGGTGGGGACATTTTCAATGTAATTCAAAATCCGACGTAGCTTCGAATACGTCCACTATGCGCAGCAGTGGTCCGGAACGGACATCTACGTCTTATTCACTGCACCCTCGGGCTAGATAAGCCCCTCGCTGCCAAGCGAGTCAGGTTGTTGAATCATCGGCCTAGGGTAGAGCCCCCCCAAGAAAATCTTGTATCCTGTTATCTCGCAGATCAGACTTTAGTCAGAGACTCTGAGTGCAATCCGTCAAGCCAACCCCTTTGCGCAACGTAAACGACTGCGAAGTGTGAGCAGTTATCGTTTCTTCAGCCATGACGGTACTGTGGCTCGGGCTGCCGCTCACCTCAACAGTGACGTGGAATATCCTAGAAGAAAACGTTACTAAGAAGGTTGAAAATTAATAGAAGTCTAAGCGAAGAACTAGAAATGGTATGGATGCAGGTACGCCATTGACTGCGACACGCCGCCATCTCGGATAGCGTCTCTAACCAGCGGTTTGAGTGATCACGAGGACCCCATCCAGGCAGGCGACACCTACCCACTTTACTCAGTGGGAGCAGTCGAGACAACCAGTAAAGGTTGGGCTTTCAGTATTCAGACCCTGCGACACGTTGGTCAACAGCTTGTTTCGGCAAATGCTCTCTGAAGTCCGGAGTTTGATGCGTGCCTTATGTTGAAGATGAGAACCTACGACTCTAGCGCTGTTGTTCACTTGTGCTTACCTCTGGATAACTGCCCGTATGAGCGCTTCTCTTTCAGTATGTCCGCTGACGTCGAAGCTGAATCCCGTCATCAAACTTCAGTTGGAATTACGCTGAGATCTAGAGCAGACTAGTTTTTACTCGACTGGAACCCCGTGAACAGTCACTTATGAGCTATCGGACTGAGTACGTGGTCTTCTTCTGTCAACACACGTCAGAAAACGTGGTATGTTCACTGTATCTGAGTGTTCTCCGGCGGATGGTTGTTCGGATGCTATCAAGGTTGCGTTATACGACCACCTGTTCGGTATTCTGAGGCAGACCAAATACGGACATCATCATACTAGCGGAGGATTTGAATGTCCAACTTGATCGTCTGTATCCGTATGAGAAGCGGTTCGGTGGTATTTATGGTTTCTCGATACGACATCCGGACAATGATGACTCCTGCACCTGTGCGCATCTCACGGTCTGTGTACTTCTGGTACTGTAGTTCGCCACACGCGGGGGCACTGTGTCACATGAAGATCAATGGGTTCACCTTACGTGGATCATTTTATCTCACCAGTTTGTAATATTGCCGACGAGGTGTCCACGATGATATCGGATGCACTTAGCGCATTGGCTAACCCTCATTAATTGTAGCGTAGCAAATAGTTTCATTCGTCAATTAACAGCGAAGTTTGCAATACGTATTTGTGCTTAGTTTCGCTCTGTGGATCAGAGACGTTCTTACGAAGGGTACATCCCTGACTCGGTATTTGACGACCGTCATTGTAAGCAACGCGACAGTTTGTCGGCTCGTATTTGTGCAATTTCGCAACTGATAACCAATATAGTGAAAATGTACAGTGTTCGCTGGTTGATCCACTGATTCCAAATACCCACCGAGCGTCTTCTGCGCCGCACATTGCGCCGTATGAGTGCTAATGGTTGGAGAAAACCTTAAGACAGTCAAGCGATGACGCATTCACGGGCTATGAAACATTGACCGTTTTCCGAGCAAAGTTGGTAGATTCCATCAACCTAGTTTGGGGAATTCGCGGCAATGCGCACTGCTGGTTTCAAACTCCCTGACGTGGTCTTATGTCGCAGTCAACAACGGGTATGTATTCACGAACCTGCTACCTTCTATTTCTCGAGATATCCAGCTGGTTTTGTTGTTCGTTTGTTTTCGTCCTCTTTTTTCTCACTATAATTTTGTACTTATTCATTACTCTATTACTCTGTGGACCACTCTCGTGACCAACGGCACCCCGAGCCATGGTACCTAAGGGTACGACTCAAAGCTGGCACCGATGGTGACGAAGTTGAGGACCGCCCTGTGTACTTCGATCATGGACGTAGATCGATTGTACCGTGGCCATTTACTGGCCGCACCACTCCGTTAATGACTATCGTGTACTTTGGGTCAACCTTCTGGACCCCGTTCATGCTATTATGCGTGATGGTTCTGCTTATGTCATTTTCTCGGAGGTCACCCGCTCTTGAAGACAAGATAATTAACTGGCATTTCAGCGTATCTTGGGGAATCGATACTTTTACAGGCAGGTGACGGTCATGGTATTTTTATACCTGAAGGCTCCTTCTGCTTTGGTTGCCCGTAGCTTTACATAGAACTGTCTGCTTCCTAAAGGTGTCCTAGAAAAATGCTTGAATCTGTTGGTCATTGTTTTCACTTGCTTAGAAAGTGATTAAGTGTTTTGGAATAACTGCCTTAGTTGTTCATCACTTTTAGTAGTGTTCGCCCAGAGTGCCCGATCTCTACCTTGTTCAGTTTTGTCATGGAACATATTCTGGAAGACGTCCGAAAAATGCAGTGGGGTTGGTGTTGAGTTTTCTCCTGTCACTCGCGGTGTGGTTGACGTGTAGATTTATTACGTACTGACAATCTCTCGCGCCTTCTTCCTCTCACGACGCCAAGCAAACCATGCTGAACAGAATGGATGACCGGAATGGTTTGTATGGAATGCGCCTCGCACTTTTATAGGATAAACTGCCTCAAGACTGGAGTATTCCCACTCCCATCTTCCTTGTCGCAGGCAGTTTGCCTGAAATTGTGAATTTCCTTAAACATTTGGGTAGCACTAACTCGCCAGCTTTTAATATTGGTGTTGAGATGTTAGGAAGGATAGCAAAGGCACGTGCAACGTTTGCCAGTCTGTGTCATCCGTTGCGTCAAAATGACGTCGCGTTGTCGTTGAAAGAAAGAATATTTAATGCTTTCCTTTAGATCCTTGGTTCGGAACTGAGCCCGTTCGAGGCGAACACACAAACAGACCTGTATTGTATAACCGTCACTTCTGTTAATTAGGCCGCGTGAGCAATTCGGCCGCTCGTCAGCGCATATTCCGGAACTCTCGAGATGCGTAATAACCTAGTCAACTAATCACGCTGCGCAGTCAGCGATGGTTTGGTCATGTGTTCCATATGTCAGCTGAGCGTTAATCGTACCTGGGGTTACATACCGAGGCTATCAACAGTTGGATAAGACCGCGAGGTGGTCAAGCAACCACGCTGTCTTGAAAACTATGAAAACCGTGTAAAAACCATGTCCGTTCGATTGAGTAAAGCGTGTATGTATCATCTGCCCTGTTAAAATCGTGGTGATCACCCAAATCGCTGACTATAAGCTCTATCCGAGATTGAAGTGTGCCGCAGTCGATGATATCTCTGCAGTCATATCATTTTTAGTTCCTCCTCTTGGCCTTGATTTTATAAATTTCATCCTTATCCAGTACGTTTTCCCTGTCGGTGCTACGTTGAACCAAAGCCCTGTCCACTACTCCTGGTCAGGTCCGTGGCCATTGTGAACGAGTAAATAACTAAACGAACGAACGAACTCTGACACCGTCTGTCTGTCTTTCGAATCATCATTCACCATAGTTTTCTTATGTTTCATAATCGTTTCAGCCATTACACATCTGTTGTGACACTGTTACTTGATCTGGCGTGGTCACTATGTGACTTCCTAAGTTCATTATATCCAGTTTCTTGATCTTCTCTGAGTATACCGTAAGGTTCGCCGTTAAACTGGTGTTTTCAACTGGATTTCCATTCCCCTTTGCTAATTACCAATAATGGTATTCCGGTTGGATTGTAATTGTTTGCGTTCTAGCGGTCATTTATTGGATACAATCTTTATAAACCACTTATTGTGTGCGAGTGAAGAACACTACAGCTTGCAACAAACTGCAGATCCCCTTTGCGTAGACTATCTGGCTGTAAGTGTATAACTTTCAAAATGCAAGATCTTGCTTGACTGAATTGAAGTATCCAAGTTACTTACTTATAGTACAGTTAGATGCCTTGCAATTCCTTAATTAAGTAGGCCTGTCAGGAAGCCGTATGTTCTATCGCATCTCGATCACAAAATGAAGTGCGCGTCGGCTAGATGGGCGCAGTAGGACAATAGGGGACTGAAGTCGTATGTGTGCCAAATAGCCAACAGTGCTGCTGCAGAGTGAGCGCACAGTCAACAGTATTGCTCAGGGCAAGTAGCGTATACGAACAAACTTTTGCAATGCGCATTACTCATGAACTCATGGTAGATTCTCTAAAAGTAACCTAGCTCGAGTTGCATACGTTGTTCTGTAAAACATTGCATCCGTTTTTGTTGGCTGTACGAGTGCTGACTTATCGGGAATCACTCAAAAAGCGTTAATCTGCATCGTGAAGCATGCAGGACATGCAGTGATCGGTACATCGGTGATGCGGAAATCAACAATATAGGTGGTTCTGTTCTACATCGGGGGTGCTTGCTCACTGCTTGCTGGTAATATATAAACTTCTTCGGGTTTTGTCACAGTTTGTTTAACTCTAGTGGAAAATGATACTAGTTCACTGAATCTAAGCGCAGGCCTTACATTGTACATGCTAACTAGGCTGATCACGCAATGTCCACGCCTCTAATAATGGCGATATTTCACATTTGGGGCTATTCTCATACTCTTCACCGCTGATTTTTGTGTGGCATTTCATTGCCGACTTACGTACGATCCATTTAATAAGTTTGTTCTTCTTGTATTATTGTTCGAACGAATGTTATAACGGAACACACACGTAGATCAGTATATCTAATCATTCACGAGTTATACTTTCATTGACCGTCAAAGAATGATTAAAGCCGTATGAAGTTTTGTCGTGCGTATTTCCAGCAGCGTGTCCAACTGCAGGTGAACATTGTTCTTGATATAACCTGGGAAATAGGTAGCTCCGGGTTTGGTGTTGAGTTTCCTCCTGTCACTGGTAGTATTCCCGATGGCATATCTTCCCTTTCCTCTCACGACACTTGTGCTCACCTCTGGATAACTGCCCATATGAGCGCTTCTCTTTCAGTATGTCCGCTGACGTCGAAGCTGAATCCCGTCATCAAACTTCAGTTGGAATTACGCTGAGATCTAGAGCAGACTAGTTTTTACTCGACTGGAACCCCGTGAACAGTCACTTATGAGCTATCGGACTGAGTACGTGGTTCTTCTTCTGTCAACACACGTCAGAAAACGTGGTATGTTCACTGTATCTGAGTGTTCTCCGGCGGATGGTTGTTCGGATGCTATCAAGGTTGCGTTATACGACCACCTGTTCGGTATTCTGAGGCAGACCAAATACGGACATCATCATACTAGCGGAGGATTTGAATGTCCAACTTGATCGTCTGTATCCGTATGAGAAGCGGTTCGGTGGTATTCATGGTTTCTCGATACGACATCCGGACAATGATGACTCCTGCACCTGTGCGCATCTCACGGTCTGTGTACTTCTGGTACTGTAGTTCGCCACACGCGGGGGCACTGTGTCACATGAAGATCAATGGGTTCACCTACGTGGATCATTTTATCTCACCAGTTTGTAATATTGCCGACGAGGTGTCCACGATGATATCGGATGCACTTAGCGCATTGGCTAACCCTCATTAATTGTAGCGTAGCAAATAGTTTCATTCGTCAATTAACAGCGAAGTTTGCAATACGTATTTGTGCTTAGTTTCGCTCTGTGGATCAGAGACGTTCTTACGAAGGGTACATCCTGACTCGGTATTTGACGACCGTCATTGTAAGCAACGCGACAGTTTGTCGGCTCGTATTTGTGCAATTTCGCAACTGATAACCAATATAGTGAAAATGTACAGTGTTCGCTGGTTGATCCACTGATTCCAAATACCCACCGAGCGTCTTCTGCGCCGCACATTGCGCCGTATGAGTGCTAATGGTTGGAGAAAACCTTAAGACAGTCAAGCGATGACGCATTCACGGGCTATGAAACATTGACCGTTTCTCCGAGCAAAGTTGGTAGATTCCATCAACCTAGTTTGGGGAATTCGCGGCAATGCGCACTGCTGGTTTCAAACTCCCTGACGTGGTCTTATGTCGCAGTCAACAACGGGTATGTATTCACGAACCTGCTACCTTCTATTTCTCGAGATATCCAGCTGGTTTTGTTCGTTTGTTTTCGTCCTCTTTTTTCTCACTATAATTTTGTACTTATTCATTACTCTATTACTCTGTGGACCACTCTCGTGACCAACGGCACCCCGAGCCATGGTACCTAAGGGTACGACTCAAAGCTGGCACCGATGGTGACGAAGTTGAGGACCGCCCTGTGTACTTCGATCATGGACGTAGATCGATTGTACCGTGGCCATTTACTGGCCGCACCACTCCGTTAATGACTATCGTGTACTTTGGGTCAACCTTCTGGACTCCCGTTCATGCTATTATGCGTGATGGTTCTGCTTATGTCATTTTCTCGGAGGTCACCCGCTCTTGAAGACAAGATAATTAACTGGCATTTCAGCGTATCTTGGGGAATCGATACTTTTACAGGCAGGTGACGGTCATGGTATTTTTATACCTGAAGGCTCCTTCTGCTTTGGTTGCCCGTAGCTTTACATAGAACTGTCTGCTTCCTAAAGGTGTCCTAGAAAAATGCTTGAATCTGTTGGTCATTGTTTTCACTTGCTTAGAAAGTGATTAAGTGTTTTTGAATAACTGCCTTAGTTGTTCATCACTTTTAGTAGTGTTCGCCCAGAGTGCCCGATCTCTACCTTGTTCAGTTTTGTCATGGAACATATTCTGGAAGACGTCCGAAAAATGCAGTGGGGTTGGTGTTGAGTTTCCTCCTGTCACTCGGTAGTATTCCGATGGCATATCTTCCCTTTCCTCTCACGACGCCAAGCAAACCATGCTGAACAGAATGGATGACCGGAATGGTTTGTATGGAATGCGCCTCGCACTTTTATAGGATAAACTGCCTCAAGACTGGAGTATTCCCACTCCCATCTTCCTTGTCGCAGGCAGTTTGCCTGAAATTGTGAATTTCCTTAAACATTTGGGTAGCACTAACTCGCCAGCTTTTAATATTGGTGTTGAGATGTTAGGAAGGATAGCAAAGGCACGTGCAACGTTTGCCAGTCTATGTCATCCGTTGCGTCAAAATGACGTCGCGTTGTCGTTGAAAGAAAGAATATTTAATGCTTTCCTTTAGATCCTTGGTTCGGAACTGAGCCCGTTCGAGGCGAACACACAAACAGACCTGTATTGTATAACCGTCACTTCTGTTAATTAGGCCGCGTGAGCAATTCGGCCGCTCGTCAGCGCATATTCCGGAACTCTCGAGATGCGTAATAACCTAGTCAACTAATCACGCTGCGCAGTCAGCGATGGTTTGGTCATGTGTTCCATATGTCAGCTGAGCGTTAATCGTACCTGGGGTTACATACCGAGGCTATCAACAGTTGGATAAGACCGCGAGGTGGTCAAGCAACCACGCTGTCTTGAAAACTATGAAAACCGTGTAAAAACCATGTCCGTTCGATTGAGTAAAGCGTGTATGTATCATCTGCCCTGTTAAAATCGTGGTGATCACCCAAATCGCTGACTATAAGCTCTATCCGAGATTGAAGTGTGCCGCAGTCGATGATATCTCTGCAGTCATATCATTTTTAGTTCCTCCTCTTGGCCTTGATTTTATAAATTTCATCCTTATCCAGTACGTTTTCCCTGTCGGTGCTACGTTGAACCAAAGCCCTGTCCACTACTCCTGGTCAGGTCCGTGGCCATTGTGAACGAGTAAATAACTAAACGAACGAACGAACTCTGACACCGTCTGTCTGTCTTTCGAATCATCATTCACCATAGTTTTCTTATGTTTCATAATCGTTTCAGCCATTACACATCTGTTGTGACACTGTTACTTGATCTGGCGTGGTCACTATGTGACTTCCTAAGTTCATTATATCCAGTTTCTTGATCTTCTCTGAGTATACCGTAAGGTTCGCCGTTAAACTGGTGTTTTCAACTGGATTTCCATTCCCCTTTGCTAATTACCAATAATGGTATTCCGGTTGGATTGTAATTGTTTGCGTTCTAGCGGTCATTTATTGGATACAATCTTTATAAACCACTTATTGTGTGCGAGTGAAGAACACTACAGCTTGCAACAAACTGCAGATCCCCTTTGCGTAGACTATCTGGCTGTAAGTGTATAACTTTCAAAATGCAAGATCTTGCTTGACTGAATTGAAGTATCCAAGTTACTTACTTATAGTACAGTTAGATGCCTTGCAATTCTTTAATTAAGTAGGCCTGTCAGAAGCCGTATGTTCTATCGCATCTCGATCACAAAATGAAGTGCGCGTCGGCTAGATGGGCGCAGTAGGACAATAGGGGACTGAAGTCGTATGTGTGCCAAATAGCCAACAGTGCTGCTGCAGAGTGAGCGCACAGTCAACAGTATTGCTCAGGGCAAGTAGCGTATACGAACAAACTTTTGCAATGCGCATTACTCATGAACTCATGGTAGATTCTCTAAAAGTAACCTAGCTCGAGTTGCATACGTTGTTCTGTAAAACATTGCATCCGTTTTTGTTGGCTGTACGAGTGCTGACTTATCGGGAATCACTCAAAAAGCGTTAATCTGCATCGTGAAGCATGCAGGACATGCAGTGATCGGTACATCGGTGATGCGGAAATCAACAATATAGGTGGTTCTGTTCTACATCGGGGGTGCTTGCTCACTGCTTGCTGGTAATATATAAACTTCTTCGGGTTTTGTCACAGTTTGTTTAACTCTAGTGGAAAATGATACTAGTTCACTGAATCTAAGCGCAGGCCTTACATTGTACATGCTAACTAGGCTGATCACGCAATGTCCACGCCTCTAATAATGGCGATATTTCACATTTGGGGCTATTCGCATACTCTTCACCGCTGATTTTTGTGTGGCATTTCATTGCCGACTTACGCACGATCCATTTAATAAGTGTGTTCTCCTTGTATTATTGTTCGAACGAATGTTATAACGGAACACACACGTAGATCAGTATATCTAATCATTCACGAGTTATACTTTCATTGACCGTCAAAGAATGATTAAAGCCGTATGAAGTTTTGACGTGCGTATTTCCAGCAGCGTGTCCAACTGCAGGTGAACATTGTTCTTGATATAACCTGGGAAATAGGTAGCTCCGTAAGAAACGAAATCCTATCCCTTTACATATGTATCCATATCAGTTGAATTAACTATTAAAAACCCTACTAATGCCTCACCTCCATCTTTGAAAAGTGACATCATGACGTCATCTGGTTCAGGAGCTTTATTGTGTTTGAGAGCCGCGGTGTAATCGTAGGCCCCGGTTTGTAGTTTATTCCAAACTTTTTGACCGGGGCACGACATTACACGTCGGTGTCGACGACATGGTGTAAGGAGGAGGAAGGCTAAATTTACGCCCTAAAGTCAAGGCGGCTTTTGTACTAACCTTCATGGTTGGCAAACAGGCGACGCGCGAGCTTCTCACGGATATCCCTGTTTAATTTGACGCACAAATTGCCACGAGGAGTAGTCCATCTGACATCTAACTCTTGTTGGAAAGTTTTGGGATCCAGTCTATTTTTAGTCGACGAATCACTGACGCGTGCGTTAGAACTCGTTGCCCTCCTGGCTTGTGAGATTCGGGTCTAGCAGCTATTGAGATATTCAAAGTTAGAACTATTGTGCCAAAATCTGGGCTAATTTGGTACATATGCTTTAGTGCCGACCTCGCCGGTTTCTCCACAGCTAGGCTTTGTAATCAGTGGGATTACGCATAGTATGCGACCAACTTGTATCTGTGTACACTAGAAGTTGTATTTGGTAACAGCGACAACATGACAGCCCGTAAAAGAAATGTTGAAAAAGAGAGATAAAAATGAAATGAAATGTCGATTTGGTCAAACCAAAGACAGTTATCCCTTACTGTCCTGGACACCAGACAAATTCACGTCCCGAAAATCTTAAGGCTTAAGTAAACGCCACGAAAGTCGCAGGGTTCGTCATCCTTCTTACGATATGGAAAGAAGCACTAATTTACCTGGTAGGAAAGTTGTAGTTCATCATTCGCTGACGTGAATAAATAGTTTGTGATGAGGGAATATTTCAGAATCTTTTGTCTGCCGGCCCATTCGGACAAACGAGATAGACATAAGTGAACAATTCTTCTGAGTCTCTTACACTATGGCGAATATTTCCAGGTTGAAGGACTGTCAGTCCGGCGGTAATTTGCCTGTTTGTTGAATTTTCACGTTGCCTGTTATATCTGTTGTGAATGGTAAACGAAACTAACCAATTGAAAGGAAGAAACCTTTTCCATATGGATTAAAAATCGCTCGTAATTGATCTCAACTGTCCCATTCCCATGTACTTTTCAGTTGGCCTCTTTGGAACGGAATCACTTTAGTCGAGTTTTGTTTTTGTTAAAGTTCGTTGGTAGTGCATATCTTTGCCATGACCAGGATTAGTTAGAACCCCGGTCCATCTTTTATGAGGCAACCGTGTTTACCACTGTGCTATCAGGCTCGACTGACTTATCTTATGCAAACGCTTAGTCACGTTCACTTTGTGTGTGATGTTCAAGTTACCCGAATGCCTTGAGTGGAGACATTGCAACTATCTTGTTAATCCCACTTGATGGCTCCACAACTGAGACCTCTGCTTAGATTGAAATCACAGAAGGCGTTAAACTTATTGAACAACATTTTGACTGCATCATGTGATTAGCTGTGGATCTGGTTGATATCGGCTACAATCACTCATATCTGACCATAGCTTTTGCAGTCAGGTGGTCTTTTGAGCCTACCACTTTTGAATACGTATTCTATACTGGGGTTTCGCTGTTGTTAGAGCTCAACGATAGTTCATGTCGGTACTACAACGAAGATCTGAACAATATTTTCTAAATCGAGACTTATCTGCACTTTTGGTTGGTTATATCTTGTCTGTGTGTTCTAGTTTTTTTTTTGTTCTAGACCTTGAAAAAGTTATTTTCCATGCTATTAAACGACTTACCTCATTCTTCAGATCTTACCAAAACTAGTTGGAACCACAAAGTCTTTTGGCTTTTTCTTTACACCATTACCTTGGAATTTTGCAGCACTATTTCTTGAGTGTTCCGTTTTTTTGTGACATTGTTGACAAGCTATCTCACTGGTGTTTCGTTTTCTCTGTTAAGGTTCAGTTCATCGTTTCGCATTATTCTGCAATCACTCGGATAGCTGGTGATAACCTCAGCTTTTCCCCTTAACCGTGGCTCTTCCTTAAGTTGTAAGAATACTTCAGAATGGAGGCAAACGAGCGGACCCCACTCACCGACATTAATTCACCGTCCTTTGATATCGAGTTGGAGGATTTAAATCGGCTGATGGCCAATCGTAAACAAGATGTGGTTAAATGTTTGAATGAACGGTTCGGTGGTCTTTCTGGACTTTGCAGACGGCTGAAAACATCACCTACGGAAGGTAAGCATTCAGAATGACCCTCCGTAGCTTACGTTAGTACATTGTTTTTGTATCGGATATTTTGTTTTGAGTAGTGCTCACTGGTACACACAACGTTGTCTGGACAAGAAGAGCAGGCGGTAGTAATGTATGTTTTCATATTCATGTGTCCGAACGTCTCGCATGCTGTTCATTCTATTAGAGTGAATAACATCAATCCGCAACTATTAGGTGAGAAGTTGTGTTGTAGAATTTCGACCATGCTCAGTTTTTTGACTAATCTTTTTTAAACATTTCTGATAGGTATCTGTGAAGACGACTTCAGCAAGCGGAAGGAGAAGTATGGCGCCAATGTAATCGCTAAACAGCGTCCGAAAACCTTTTGTGAACTCGTCGGTGAGGCATTGCAAGATTTGACGTTGATCGTGCTCATTGTGGCTGCCATCATTTCTCTCGCGTTATCCCTGTACATTCAATGTGAGTATACACCATTCTGAAGTTTTGCTCTGCTTCCCACACAGCTTCTCATCACATCTGTGCCCTAATTACTCTACTTGGGACTTCACGCTTTCATTCACCAGTTGTACGCGCACAAATATTGTGACGTTTGTTGAGTGAATTACTCCGTTGAACGGAATATAGATAGGTGCGGTTAGCGTCACTCAACCGGTGCGGACCAGGCTTGCAAAAGACCTGGCGTCTGATCTCAGCTCGTTTTAATTTTATGTACGTGCACTTTCTTCTCCTTATTGATCACCTGGATGACCTTTTCTGAATTTTGGTGGCTCTTCGATTAGTCGATTTTCAATCCATTCACGAATTCGCCTGACTGAACACTGTGTCTCGAGAACCTTACACGGTTGGACACAAAAATGAGCAACCTCATCAGTGTTGATTTGCTTTTAAATAGGTTGTGCTTTCGTTAGTGTACATCACTACCGAGTTGATTCACTTTCTGTGAAAAATATTATGCAGATTTTTCTGTGTATATTGCTGATAAACTGCACTATATATTCTTACTTCATATACTCCTTTGCATTCGTAAACGTCCATCTGAGATAAAAAGGCATTCTCAGTGTGGTTTCGAGAATCATTTGGCTAAGGTGCTGTCGAAGATCTCATGGGACCGAAATCAGGTAGCCTGACAGAACAAGATAACTAGTTGATATGATGAGACGCGTTGAACGCTCGTATGATTGCATTAAAAACTCCGTTCATTTTGGTCGGATGGTAATGCGGGTAAGTGTTCGTTCAGTTGATCCCTTTGGCTAGAGCCGTTAGCATTATGATCGAGAAAGATCAATTTGGTCCCCTCAAATGACCACCTAACAGCTCACACGTGATATGAGCCTCCTCACCTTGTACTGTAGAATACGGGCGATTCGTCGTAGACACTGGTTAGCCCGTATTTGTAAGATTGCCGACTCTTAGGAATTTTCTTCCTTTTTTTTGCACTTGTATTTATTTGTTGCTTTGTCATTTTGTGGTCTACGGTCGGAATCAACGACAGTCAGTACCCCAATATGCATGAAATTTGGCTCATAACTGGGAATGCATGTGATTGTGTTTATATGAGACTGCTCGTGTTACTGTCGAACCTCTCCCATTAAAATCTACATGAGCATACTACTTCGTTCAATTTCTTGTGTCGAACTCATAGTATTCGTCCGTCTTCCATGTTCCAACAGTTTAACAAAATCTTGGTGTTTATCTGTCACCTTGTTTAACTCGATCGAATTTTGTTGCGTGAGGTGGACGAATAGGGCTTACTTGTAGAGTCGATTATGAATATAGGTCATTAGACCGGTGTTCATCAGAAGTCTAGTCGGCGCACCCAGTAACAATAATAACGAATAACAACAAGTTACATTGTTCGTATTTACTCAGTGGACATTCGACGAACATACGTATGTAAAATTGCAATGTGTTTAAGTGAGGGTGATGTAAATGTATATGATCCATACCAACTGGGTGTTACAGCTTACCATGTCCCCCTTTTGCCCAAACCAGTTCATGTTCACGTCATGTCGAACCTCGTACGTCAGGTATCGGCATGCAAATGAACACACTATTCGTTGATTGTTGTGCTGTTGACTTGTGTTGTACAGATACATGGCGCTGCTTCTGGTCGCTTATATGGGCAAATTACAATACAAGACTTACGGAGGCCGTAAGGAGCTACCATTATTAGATGCCATGGAGTACGGTGTTGTAGCCGGGAATTCAGCAAACCTGTGCTCCGTTATCTCATTGTAACATGTAATCTGATGCTCTAACTAAGTTTCAGCGTGGAACTGAAAATCCACGGAATAGAAATCATGGGATAATGGATATTACACACAGGCACAACAAAGAATATATACGTCAAATAGCTTCAAAGGATAAGTAAGATGAATAGTGACCACCAAGATGACTGCAACGTCGGAAGAAACTGCATTTCAACGCGCAAGAGGAAATGGAGTGTCTAATATCCATTGTTTAAGGAAGGTGGTTGTTGCATCTTTCAGTTGTTTCCAAAAGCCGTTCTGGAATTTGGTTGCGTGTCCGGACTGAATGTGCTTCACTGTGACTGGTATGAGATGTTCTCCGTCAGTCTGTGTACGGGAGCTGGTGTTTGTTATCCCTCGGGAACATACACATTGATACGAGTAGATTGTTATCGGTTTGTGACGCATTGACCACTTTGTGTAGATTTTATGGTCTTCACTGTATACATTAGTTTACCGCCACTATGCGGTTCATATGGCAATCGTATATGAAAGTCTGATTAGTAGTAGCGCAAGAGAATTGGAATGCATCGAACGCATCGATACAAAATCTCGTAATGTTCCAGGCTCTCGATTAGGTACCTGTTAAGCTGTTGTATCGTATTTGACCATTAATCACTTACATGCGAAAGCTAGTCACCAAGCACACATTTGGCATCTACGTTTCTGTAGAAACGGACTTGTATTTTTTTTGCTGAATTGTAAAGGATACTCTGGTCTGTCAATATACATAAATCGCTTGTTTAGTTACCCCCCGCGCTTTGTGAAAACGCGTCTTTATTTAGCTTCTCGTATACTAGAGATGTGTGCACTGCTTAAGTGAACATTTTCTCGTTTGGCTAACTGGTGTACGTCTTTTCATCGTGCCTTCCAATTTATCCTCGTTGATATCTCATCAGCAATATTACAAGCTGACGAGATAATGCTACCCAAGTAGGTGAAACTGTCCACAGTCTCAAGCGGATTACCTGCAATAAAGAAAGTAGGAGTGGAAATGCCCCAGTCTTGAAGTAACACTGCACTTTGAAGGTGCGAAGCGCATTCCATACAAACCAGCCCGGTCACTCACCTTGTTCAGCATGGTCTACAGAGCTTTCTGACATACTGACTTTAAAGTTATTTATTTTCACTTGTGCGCAAATAGCAACTCATCCTATTACGTCTGTTGTAAGGGATTAACCTGAACAACGGAATACCACTAAAATTATTCATTTATAAACGACTTGTACAAGATAGAACCTGTGTTTTCAACCTAACCATCTATTCCGCAGGTTAATCCTAGTTGTGCTTCTTCCGCTGTGACTAGCTCCTCCAAATTTTTGAGTTAATAAGCTCTTTAGGTCTTTAGGTCATCAAAACCGTCGTTGACACAACAAATGTTCATGTGGCAAGTGTCCGTCGACCAATGTACCGCGTACAACAACAGTAATAATCCACCAAGGAACTGATGTTTAAGCAGTTGCTGTCCGGATCAGTTGTGGGAAGCACTATCCACCGGAATCCTAAAAATGATGCAATGCACCAACAAACTATGTGCGGTTCAAGCTTAGTTGCTTTATACACGTTACCCGCGTCTCAATCGTGACAACTCACTTCGAGTTTGCGCAACCTTCAGGCACGGCCTTCCGAGACTCAATAGGTTTAATCTCCGACCCGTCTGCTCACGTCGTTGTACACAATAAGGAAAGCAAGTAGGTTCAAATTTTCGAACTGTTTTTATCGAGCATATTCAGCCACTAAATACTTACGGTACTCAATGTTACTCCCGGAAAGTAGTTGGTACAAGGCAAACTACATTAGGCAGATTGAACGCCAACCCCGAAAAGGCCACGAAAACACGCGTTCGCATGTTGTTATAACATTGACCATCAGTCGATCGGAAATTATCTCTACCTGCGTGGTAATACTGATCCCACTAGTCTTCCGTTTGTCTGAGTTTCCAAATTCACAAGATTAAAACAGGTGGTTCCATGAAAGAAATTGGAAGGAACGATGAAAAGACGTACACCAGTTAGCCAAACGAGAAAATGTTCACT
>LOND01028579.1:33437-52697 GCA_014220965.1 Paragonimus kellicotti | reverse complement strand
GCTTGATCACAGCATCGATCTGGAGAGTCATACCGACTAGGACTTACCTTTTACCAGGGAAAACTATGATAGGTATGCCAAAGGGAGCAGTCAGGTAAAAAGGAGCTACACCTATGAGATTGTATATTGCATTATTAACCGCGTAGGAATGTTCAGCGGTACGTCCGTCTTCGAATAAGAAAGAGGGACGTTGGAAAAGACAGCCTCGAACAAAACAGCATGTTGAACGTCCGGCGGTTGACCGTGATCATCGACGCACTATTCAATACGGTCGAAACACTTTCAAATTCATCACAAGGCTAACTTGGTTTCGAATACGCAGGCTGCGCGCAACGCGGATCAGAACCAAACATCAGTGATATTAAATTTACCATAGAGACTAACACCAACAGCCAGCTATCATTGTTGGATGTATTAATCAGCCACAATTTAATGGAACGCTGAAGGCTTGTTTACTGAAAAGAAACAAACATGGATGAACTCCACGATGTTCACAACAACCATTCAGCTACATTCGAACTCGGTTTAAGAGAACTGAAACACACTGCTGTGCCGTAGAGCTCCGAAGTAAGGAACAACACTTGAACCGAGTATTTCTTCGCAATGGATACCTACGAAATTTTATCAGACGGAGTTTGCTACAGAAGAACAGAGAGTCAAACTCTACAGAGCCATCAACGAAACGGATTGTACTTCCATAAATCAGAAGTCAAGCGTGATCACCACATCTGGACAATGGAATAGGTCAGAATATGATACAGTGGCCTTCAGAATCCTCCCTCAATTCCCCTATCATAACTATTAATTGGAATGTTTCCTGGTTGTCTACTGCCTGATGAATGGAAAACGATTTACAAAAGTACTATTAATTTTTCTGTTGTTTTCTGATTTAGGCGACTTGTTGCCGGCGGATGGCATTATTATACAGTGTAATGATTTGAAAGTGGACGAAAGTTCTTTGACAGGAGAGTCGGATCAAGTGCGTAAGAATGAGGACAAGGATCCTTTACTTCTTTCCGGTGAGTTCCGTTTCAGTCTCTTGTGGTTTTGCAAGTTTTTGAATTTTCTCCACAACCGATCGCCTCTTTCTTTAGCCTCATCACGCAGAAATGGTCTGAACGAGGTCATCGAGACGCGGACAAGAGTTTCTGAGGTAACCCTGGCATCGACCTCCATCAACGTTTTTGCTATTTCGGTAGTTGATTCCTGGTTTCGTACCACTTGTTCTGCAAAAATTTACGACGTACGTTTCAAACTCCTTCGAGCTTGGAATGCTCTTGGATCCTGAGTGCGATGCCGCGGTTTGTTTTAGATGGCTCTAGATGTCAATCTGTAGACCTCAAGCTCTAAGCCATGTTTTTCGAAAGCCGCGGTCCAGATTTGAACCACTTGATAACACTATGACATAGACTCCTGCCCTCGCTTTTCCCACCTTTTGAGGTTGGTTCAGGTACTCTTTATCTGGGCTGTACACTGTCTTTTCCCATTCAGATGACATACAGACATCAACCAGTTTACTGGTTTTCTTTCCCATTCTTTCTTGTTGCCTCTTCCCAATCCTCCATGACGTTGCTTGACAGATGTTTGTCAACTCCTTTTCGGATACTCATGTTTTGGCCGATGATACGGTTTCACATTCTCACCGATGTTTTTCTTTTTGTAATTGTTCATCTGGTCATTCTGTTCAAGGCTTACCTGTTCCACATTGTACTCATGATCGGTTGTAGGTTTGTGGAATTTATGATTATGATAGTCATCACATGTTTTTTGGAGCTATACCTAACGTGTACTTGCAAAACACTACATATATACATAGATGACCGGGAATTCTCTAGTGCACAATGATTACTATTCCTATCCTCCGTTGTGGGAGCATGGATTTTAGTATTAGTTGTGCAATTCGTCCGGTATAACCCTCTCAACACAGTTTCAAACAGTGTGTGTGTGCGTGTTTCGTATACTGCGTTGTATTCGGCTGGTTGCACCTATTCACTGTGTACGATGTAATGTTTTATTCGCATGTTGAAGGGATATTGATGTTTTTTAAATCCTATTCGGGTGTTATTGTGTTCCCACAGAATATCTCCATTTCATTCTATTTTTTAGGGCATTTTACGCCCTGAACATTTCTTTCTAACAAATTTGATTTTTGGTTACACAAAAAGTCTGCGCGCAAGTCCGATTTTCTGGTTTCGGACTTCCACAGTTGTCTGTTTCAACCATTCCTATGACGATGTCCCCGTAGAGTCTACTTTGAGGCACTGAATCGAAGAATTACGTATTAATACTTACGTGTGCTATTGTGTGCATGCATACGGTCTTTAGCTACACCTGCGGGCATTCGGTTTCGGATTGTCATTTGCTTCTGTCACTAAGAATTCAAGTAGTAGATGGATAGCAAGATAGTTATAGGGAGGAATCGATCACGCCATTGATTTTGACATACTGGCATGTCTGACAGCGTACCTAAACAAGACCGCTGTTTGTCATGCTGCTTGGGTTGATCGGCTAAGAACTTTATACTTTGATCACATCATCGCTTGACAGCGTTGAGATTTCTATCAATCACATTGGACAGTATGCTGCTTAATAAACGCCGCATTGACACGCGATTTACCTAACCGGTTAGGATAGACTATTGTTATTGATATTACTTCAGATGTCCACATCATAATTAGAACTTTCCCAGATATATTCGTCGATGAACCGTAATGTTGCCCATTTACTCAGTGAGCCGGATGCATGCACCCCACATGCAGCTGAGTCGTATCCAGTCCATACGGTATACAGATTGCACCCACCCATGTGTGCGACCATATTCCTTTTTCTAACTTTTCGCTTTACTTGACTTTTACGGCAAGGCAACGCAGAGGCCGAATACTGTCAAGTCAGGTTAACCGGAGACCAAAATCCCAGTGTCCTTACTTTTTCGGTCGCTTTCGAGTATTTTCCATTCATGTCTACGAATTCCTCTTATCGATTACTTTTTATTAGTCCTAAATCGGCACTGTCTACCATCGTTTATGTGTAAATAAAACTAAACATTGCAAAGAACGTTGGGCAGCAGTAACTCACTCTACCAGAGTGCTCAGAGAAAGCTGGAAACTACAAATTCTTCCTTTCAGTTCTTCTGTTTTCGAACGTTTCTATTCACCTATTCTCAGTTCGAACCAGCTGGACCACTGTTTACAAGCGATTGGCTGCAAACATTTAGAAGTGGTAATCATGTTGAACCCAATATGTGGTCAGCATGACAGTGGTCAGCACGCTGACTTTATAGACACATGGATCGAGGTTCACCCTCCGATCGGCACCACTGTTGAGACCAAATCGGATAGTGGAACTCGAATCTTATCCTTCGCTTCTAAAAGCGTCGAATGATATACGTACTCAAGCGTTAACAAATGCGTGTAGTGTTCATTTTCTATTCTTGATGATTGTCGATTGTTTCGTCAGTTGCTGCGCTTTTGAGGATCGGCACGCACACGACTGCTGGATTGTGTGTTAGTGTTAACTTCTGTGGCCTATTTGTGGGAACTGTACTCTCCTCAAGTAATCTCCAGTTTTTATGCATTTAATTTGTTGTAACTTGAGTACCACCCACAGTAGGTCTACTATTCAGGCCAGCTCACGCTTGATGCACTCAAGTACGGTAGTTGTCAGACCATACCATTATCATATATTCTTGTCTGAACCGGAATTGAATTTGGGACTCTCCTTCGTATGAGGAAAGTGTTTGATTCCACCATCTTTGGGTTTCTTCCTTGAAAGTCGTTGTTGGTGCGTGTTCACTCAGCTTGCTCTTGAAACTTGCTGGGGGTAAGGTTCTGTGTGAAACTTACATCCGTCTTTCGATTGTACTTATCTGTACTTGTCTGGTTAACTGCTTATATGCTTACTTTAGCTCGGCAGTCGTTGTGACATTTATATGTTGCCTTAGTAACGCCTTTTACCTTTTATTGATTTGGACGTATTTATTTGTATTTACTGTATGCTTTAGTGTGATTATATCAAAGGACAGCTAGAATGGTAGATCGGCCCAAACGTAATCCGTTTACCTAGTGAGTGAAAGTAGTTTGTTAAACACATCGGTCTAGTATCTTCACGCCCAATTCGAAAAGGGTTTTATGTAATCTCGCAACTCATCTGCAGCCTATGACTTTAGCACTGGTGTCAAATCTATCATGTGATCATCGGGATCTCTTTTCTCTCTTTTACAGTTGGACAAGCTGCCACTTTTGATGAATCTGAGGGTCAGGCCGGTTGGATTGAGGGGCTGGCGATTCTGGTTGCCGTAGTTGTAGTTGTTCTTGTTGTGGCTATGAATGACTATCAGAAAGAGAAACAATTTCGGGGATTACAAAGCAAGATTGAATCAGAGCATACCTTCTTTGTTATTCGCAAAGGAGACACCAAACAGATCCCAGTGCAAGATATTCTTGTTGGCGATATTTGCCAAGTCAAGTATGGTAAGTCTTGTCAAGTATTGTCTGTTGGTCATGTACACCAGTCGTGTTTTGTTCTGCACATAAACTGCGACGGAATGAGTAAGGTAGACCCTTAGAGGAAACACGACATTTCCGCAAGGTTTACGATCGCAATTCAGCCACTTCTCTTCATTTTTAGTCCGTAGCTGTTGTTTTTACTCCGTGGCTATTCAACATGACTATCCACCATTGACTTTAATCTGCGTACTTACTCCACACACACAATCTGGTCATTAGGATTGAGCTAACGTCCAGTCATTTATACAGAGTTAAGTTTGTCGTACGAGTTTATTCATCGGAACTTGTGCCCACGTTCAGTATTAGCACACCTACACGTTGTGCTCAGCATATGCGCTTCGATCAGTCGACGTACCCCACAAAATGAACGTAGTGTGTCTTCTGGTCTCGTTCGACGTGGGCCTATTGGACAACCAATGCTGTCTGACGATGATGAGATATGGCCGTATCTAACTTTAAAGCTGTTACATGAGTTACGATATTTCTGGGCCCGCACGGTTCATTTCACTAACAGACGCCTTCAGTATACATGATTATAGTAGGTCTTGTCACTGGAGCTGCCAGAATCAATTAATTGATATCAGTTGTTGCGGCTTATGAGTTCGAGTGGTGACAACTAATCTCAGGTTGTCAGTTTTCGTTAACTATGGTCATATAGGACCAAGATTCAAACAGTGTTCATGTTTTTTAGTGCACATTCACACGTGAACCTGCACCTGTCAAGACTGGTTTCGTTCTCGGCTGACTGGTTAGTCGCAGGTGGCCGCGTAGACATGGGAACCGTCGTGCAAAGACCTGAAACGTTTACCCAATTACCTATAGCTCTGTTTGGCATTGTCTATTTTAGGGCGGTCAGAATTCTTATAGCTACTTTAGGTCATTCGATTGGTTCGATGGAGGCTGAGCCCACTTTCTCAACCTGTCTGGCACTAGTTTTTGACCGTGACTGGGTATCAGGAAAAAGCAACGTCTATTGCTGGTTTTGTTCATCTTTTGAATGCCTGTTGTTATTATCAATTCGCATCCCAAACGAATTATTGCTGGTTACAGCAGGTTGTGTACAAGTGTTAGTAAGGTTTGACGTCGATTCTCCCTCTGCTGTTTATGGTTCGGGGTTTATATTCCCTAGACTCTTGTAGGCGATGAAAGCAACACCAGAGATCATACTAAGGTTATATAGATACGTGCGAATGGATTAGGTAAAGAATGCTTGGTCGATTAGCCAACCACGATAACTTGCACCAAGAGGGTTAATCTTTGAACTTTACACTCGATGTTTCTATGATCCCAGTACGCACCACCGAGACCTGACAGTGCTCTTCATAATGGGTGGTTTACCTTGTCTGAGTCCCAGCTATCCCCTGCACCGTCTCAGCATGTTCCACCTGGTGCAGCCCGCTTCTACTAGCCTCTAATAAGCTTCTAATAGCCCGGCTGCCTTAGATAGCTTGTTAGCACAAGCTTCTGCAGTGTTGGAAGTCCAGTGCAAAATGTTCATTGTTTCCATTCTCCGATCCACTTCTTTCAGTCGGTTCGTTTATTTTGAACACTGACTGTATACCGGATAGGGCCTATCGACTGACCCACCTTTCACAGTGGGACACAGCACTGCCAATGAACCCCCCCCCCAAAGCATTTCAAAGTGGCAGCGAGTCACGAGGAAGCGTTGTCGGAACAGTTTGATACGAAAATGGTAGTACACCAAAGACGAAATCGTTACTGGATTCAGTAGTCTATGTAGTATTAGTTAGCCATCGTCGGATTCGCTGTTGGGTTTGGGCCTAAGAATCCCGGTTATCGTCCTAAACAGTTTAAAACGCTGTCTCACACGGACCTCAATGAGATCCCAGTGATCCAATTAAAAATGTGATATATTACGAAACCAAATCACGAACGCGTAAGTTCTGGGTATCTGTTGCACTTATGACACTTCCATCGTCATTGTGAGGGGTTTTCGAGTACACTACGGTGACTGATTTTTGAAAGTCACCGGTGATCTGTGCAACACCTGACTTACCCTTAGCAATGATTCCGGATCTGTGCGAATATCCGTTTACCTATCGACGAAGGTGCTGTTTTCTCAAACGTTCATCGATTCGTGTGGTTGTTTGTGACGCACCGTTTGCCAACTTTTTCAGACCATATTCATTCATTCTTATTTGAAGTATGCACCGTCCCTGCGTGTGTTTTTGCCTGCAACAGCAGCTGAAATTATAGATTATATGAGAGACAGATACCGTGAGAATGCATCCCTTAACAGTTGACAGCCATAATTTTCTTGTCGTAGACAGAGTAATCAATTCTAAGTTGTGTCAAATCACTGAATTGTTTCTGCTGTATGACAGACTGAGACATACATCATCATTCAGTATACTGTAACTAATTCTGTGCACTTCGTTTTTTGATAAATGCATTAGGATAGTTTTTATCACGATATGTTGGTGGAGTTCTTTTTGTTCTTCCTCAATTTTCTCCGGATGTAAATGGTTCTTGCTCGATGGCAAACCTATTTGTATGCAGTTGTTGTGAAACTCATGAAATTCAAGTACTGTGCTCTATTCTCTTTATTGGTATGTGATAAACCGGGCAATAAATCCCTCCTGTTTTCTTACATGTCAAGTTAAAATTTAGAAGGGACAAACAAGTTTCTTCTTTCAGTCTAACTTAAGCTGACATATTAAGGGGAGGGGGAGAAAATGTGTGAGTTTGCTGGTCATTGTTAGCTCTCAGTAGGACGCCTCTGACGTTAGTTTTACAGTGCCTATCACAACTATGTATCTGAAAAACTAAAAATCATATGAAATTTGTCAAACCCGTTCCGGTTTCTTTTCGTGATACACATTTGAAGTAACATTGGGCATGTAGTACATACAGTAGGGACATGTATGTTCTAGTGTGAGTAGCTTCTCGGCGTGTCCGCCTGGTAAATTCGTCGCCACTAAACGAGATTTGCCGACAAACCGATTTCTTCGATCCGGTTATTTTAGTTATTCTCAAAAAGTGATCTTAGTAGTTCTCACTCCGAAGATCCTAATAGCTGCTGGACTCAAATCTCACAGGCCATTTATGAAGCAGGTACTGTAGCATGCGGCACGGGGGTACATGGGTTAAACAGAACATTGGATCTCAGAGAAATCTTTGAAGTTGTTAGAAGCCAGACGGAATATTCCTCCTGGCGGTTAATTAACAAGTTTAGAAACATCCGTAGGAAGCTGAACGTAGTCTAAAGGCTGATCGTGAGGCTTGGTTAGTGGAAAAAGTTAAGGAAATGGAGACCGCTTTTGCCTCAGGGAACATCGGTAAACTGTTCAAATGGTCCCAGGCGACCGTCTGTCAGTGAAGCTATCAATGAGACAGATGGCACACTCATCTATAATAAGTCCAGAAGGTTAGAGCGTTGGGCGGAACACTTTGAGGGTCAATTTAGCTGGCCTGCTTCTATGTGTTGCCGCCACAAACTTGTGATGTAGCACCCTGGTCGGTAGATTTGGAACCACCCACTGAGACTGAGGTTCGCAATTGCCTTTCGGCTCTCAATAGGCTGCTGGCCCAGATGATCTCGTGCCGGCACTTTTCAAAGAAGGTGGAGAGGCGTTAGTAGAGGCATTGACTCAGTTGTTTCAACTTGTGTGGACGACGGAGACCATCCCTCCGTGCTGGGGTCACTCGATAATAGTTCCCATATTCAAGAAAGGTATCAGGGCTCTTGCGAAAACCATAGGGGAATTAGTTTGACTCAGTCATTACTAGTGTTCTGACATCCATCATACTTTATCTACTCACTGTATCTCGGGAGGCAGATACTAATGAGGATAGGCATGGTTTCGTTCTGAGGCGGGATTGTATAGATCACATTTTTACTCTTCGTCAAATTCTGGAGCAGCGTCATGTGTACCGCCGGCCAACAATCGCCGTATTTCTCGACTATAAAGGTGCGTTCGATTCGGTGGATCGATCTACACTTTTAGAGTCGCTTAAACGCAGGGGTGTACCGACTAAGTATGTGAACATACTGTCGGCGCTTTATTCCCATACTCAGGTTAGGGTTCACGGTGAACTGTCTGACAGTTTCAACTGTCTTGCTGATGACGCCTTACTTTCACCTACAGCTTGGTTGTTTGTTTGCAAGATGTAGACACCTTGATGTTGAATGTTTGAATATAGACGTAGCTATTTTTAGTAGTTAGATCCCTTCCCATTCCCTTCTTTTTCCTTGTCTTCGTTTACAGAGTTTGCTTTTTCTTCTTCATGGTTGTGTGGCGGTTAAGCATCACTGTGAAACACTGATGCATTGTTGTCTATGATGGTGACAATGATGATTCACTTTTTATTCGTTTGATACTTGATGCTTTCAACTAAAGCACACATAATGATCGTATTCTTTCAAAGTGGAACAAAGGATTGTTATTTTCCACTGTAGTTTATCTTGGATACAGATCCGGTGTATCCCACTATACAGCGTTTGTGTAGCAAGTCCTTATTTTTAACCAGCAAGATTACAAATTACACTCGGATGCCAGTACGAATGGAAAACGTAGCCAACAAGACTCTAAACCATCAAGTGGCACGTGACCTTACATCGGTTTGACGTTACTTTCGATTGCACATGTCTGATCGCAGGTCAGCATCTTCTTTTAGATCCACCCTAGAAACACGTGACGTCTTATAATTACAAGGGTCTTATTTCGTGAACCCAAGCCTTGCATTAGTCACCTGATTACGGTTTCCAGCCTAGACCAGGTTGCATGAATAATCCACCATATGTGTGGCAATTAGTTTTATTTGGTAAAACCACTATTTTATTCCGCCTTGTTAGAATACTTATCAGTTGGCTTTGCAAATCTCTGCTAGGTTCTGTATGCTACGGTAGAACAGACTACTTTGACTAAATGCGGCACATTTTATCCGACCACTCAAAGTTCTAAAGGTTGGAAGCAGATAGCAGTTCCAAAACTATAGCTTGCCATTCAAAAGTGTCTTTTCTGGTCAGCAGGTCCCATACCAGAATATTGACATGCGTGTTGTGTCTGTTCCCTAGTCGACTTTGTCTCTTACTTACGCAGCGTTATCGTCACAAACGTACAATATAGCACCGGAAACGGACAATCGTAGGACGTTATCGACACTCCTGACAGCTACGCGAAAGCATGCATATACCGATGCATTGCACGCTCTGTTCTTTGATGAACGACTGATATCATGCTGCTGTCACAGGTAGTGGGGTTTTTGGTTTCTGGAACCTCTGACAATTCTGTTCTTGCTTGGAATTAACTCGTGTTGACTTTAAACACTTTTCTTGAACAGTTTGAGTGTATTCAGCCTGGAATCGTTATTATTTACTTTACTCTCCACGAAATTAGATATCCGTTAACGGCTACTGATTAGTGTTCCTGTTGGAAATTTTGATTCAATTCTATCAATAATTTTTTTCCCTGGTATTCTGCCTAAAACTATCGTGCGTTTTTTTAAAAACTTTTTGCTCAAACTGTTGTAAACCAACCTTAGTCCGTCATTGTGCTGACTATCTCCGAATTTCGTCCACCTGACAATATCTTATTCAAGTCGAACGTCACCCACAATTGATCGCAGCTATCACATTCCCATAGACTTTCCAGTCGGCCCCTTTCGAAAAGAAGCACTAGACTCGAGTTTCGCTCTCATTAGAGCTCGTCAGTAGTGCATATCCTTGCCACTGCCGGGACTAGAACTCCGGCCATGCTTTCATGAGGCAACCGTGTTTACCACTGCGCCATTGACCTCACATTAGGCACGACCGAATTATCATATGTGAACGCTCAACCACTTTCGCTTGTGAGTAATGATCATTCAGTTTAGACCACTCGCTCGTTTTTCGACTTTCTGTTCTTTGTAAAACAATGCGCCAATTAGCATTCGTCACCAAAAGGTTTAAATTCGCGCTTGTGATTGTGGTTGTTGTTCGTTTTATTTATGTTGCTTGTTAGTTCTGTAAAGGATTGCTGATGACACCCACCGCCTTTTACTTGCGGATAAAACGATTAATGGAAATTTTATGCACATCGAGTCCAAACATTCCGTATGTGAATTGTAAGTAGACGTGACCTGCGTTACTTCTGTTACCAACGTTTCGTGCACTGATCAGGACACAACAAGTTCCTCGACGGCATTTCCATGTCGGTGATCGTGTGATGCACGCAGTTATTGATCACTTCCGAAATAACCTGTCAGCAAGTCGAGTTTACGGGCGTATCAGTGTTTTGCTTGCCGACTGACCTGTATTTCGAATGACCTGCATTCCATCGTGCTTGTTTTGTTGTAGACACTCACTCGCATGTTTTAACCAGATAGTTTGTCGGATCAATAGCACAGCGCGTTTATTGTCAGTTTGACTAATTGTCAATGTCCTGGCTTTTCAGAATAACAACCACTGCGTACTCCACAACTTAAAGCTGCATAATTTATTATTGGTATGTTGTGTTGAGGTCAGATTCCAGTACCCCCGTTCAGTCACTGATTGTAACAAGCCTCCGCCGCTTGTCTTCTAATCACATAAGGATATAAAGAAGAGGGCATAGTGTGGACTGTTGACGTTTTGTTTGCTCCAAGTGACCGGCTGCAAAAATTCACGGATGTCCCGCAGTTAAGCACATACCAACCTTAGGTCAACGAATATGAAACAGTTTTTCAATTATTTAAAACACGCCGATATATTCAACTGTTTAGGAAGACGACTGATTGCTTTTGGATCCTCCGGTTTCGTGTCGACTGCTAAGAAGAGTAAACCGAAGAGCTGACGGCTCAAATGATCACTGTCCTGTAAAATCTTCACAATGTAGATTGTTGCTTTGGCCCTCTAGTCGCAGCCTGACGCGTCTTGAGAACGTATCACACAGCGGCTCGTTTATCCTTCCTACAGCTTACGCCATGGTTGATTGTGGGGATTTTTTCGGTCATATTTAGACACTATAATTTTTGCTTTCCCTTCTGTTCCCCTTTCTACGTCGGATGGCATAGTGTTGGGTGGATGATATCACTGTCGGGACTGATTTGCCTGACTTCACCCCGCGTCTGTGCTTTAAAAGTTTGATTACTTCCTGTTTTTTTGAACATTGACCTGAATTACCCTTGGCTATTTCTTATTGCATTTGGACTTTGAACTGAGATCTGATTGGATAATTCCTACAACTATTGAGCCATGATCTGAGGTCTGATTGGCCGCTTCCAATTGCTGTTGAACTTTCACCTCAAGCCTGGTTGGATGGTCCTTGTCCTTTGACTGATAGGTTACCTCTTCGTCTTGTGAATTCGGTCTGTTTAATTATCCACTGTCCGCTTTGATCACCGGTCAGATCTATTCTAGCTGCTCTGTTTGGGTTTGCCGGTATTTGCGCCTGACGACGTCTACGTTCCACCAAATCTTTGGTTTGCATTAGTTCATATATATCGTCCGGTTCGATGTGTTTCTTTATTGATCCGGTTGATGAGTACCAGTTTTCTGAAAACTTTCTTACGTATGTGAATAAGGACTCCTGCGGTTCTCAGGTTGAAAGTTTGTTCAGTTTGATCCCGATGACCTAAGATCAAAGAAAATTGATCATGTCTCTTGATGGCTAATTCGTGTTCACGTATTCGTGTTGATAACTTCCGTCCGGTTTGGCCGACGTAGTGTTGTCCACAGTCATTGCATTGGATTTTGTAAATGAGGTTTCTTCTATCGGCGTATTCTAGTTGTTTCTCTCGTTTCGATGCTATTCTTCGTAATGTTGCCGTTGGTTTGTGTGCTAACGTAATACCGTGTGGTCTCAGGAGTTTTGCAGCCATTCCTGATACACTTCTGATTTATGGAAGTACAATCCGTTTCGTTGATGGCTCTGTAGAGTTTGACTCTCTGTTCTTTCTGTAGCAAACTCCGTCTGATAAAATTTCGTAGGTATCCATTGCGAAGAAATACTCGGTTCAAGTGTTGTTTCTTACTTCGGAGCTCTACGGCACAGCAATGTGTTTCAGTTCTCTTAAACCGAGTTCGAATGTAGCTGAATGGTTGTTGTGAACATCGTGGAGTTCATCCATGTTTGTTTCTTTTCAGTAAACAAGCCTTCAGCGTTCCATTAAATTTGTGGCTGATTAATACATCCAACAATGATAGCTGGCTGTTGGTGTTAGTCTCTATGGTAAATTTAATATCACTGATGTTTGGTTCTGATCCGCGTTGCGCGCAGCCTGCGTATTCGAAACCAAGTTAGCCTTGTGAATGATATTGAAAGTGTTTCGACCGTATTGAATAGTGCGTCGATGATCACGGTCAACCGCCGGACGTTCAACATGCTGTTTTGTTCGAGGCTGTCTTTTCCAACGTCCCTCTTTCTTATTCGAAGACGGACGTACCGCTGAACATTCCTACGCGGTTAATAATGCAATATACAATCTCATAGGTGTAGCTCCTTTTTACCTGACTGCTCCCCTTTGGCATACCTATCATAGTTTTCCCTGGTAAAAGGTAAGTCCTAGTCGGTATGACTCTCCAGATCGATGCTGTGATCAAGCGTGATCACCACATCTGGACAATGGAATAGGTCAGAATATGATACAGTGGCCTTCAGAATCCTCCCTCAATTCCCCTATCATAACTATTAATTGGAATGTTTCCTGGTTGTCTACTGCCTGATGAATGGAAAACGATTTACAAAAGTACTATTAATTTTTCTGTTGTTTTCTGATTTAGGCGACTTGTTGCCGGCGGATGGCATTATTATACAGTGTAATGATTTGAAAGTGGACGAAAGTTCTTTGACAGGAGAGTCGGATCAAGTGCGTAAGAATGAGGACAAGGATCCTTTACTTCTTTCCGGTGAGTTCCGTTTCAGTCTCTTGTGGTTTTGCAAGTTTTTGAATTTTCTCCACAACCGATCGCCTCTTTCTTTAGCCTCATCACGCAGAAATGGTCTGAACGAGGTCATCGAGACGCGGACAAGAGTTTCTGAGGTAACCCTGGCATCGACCTCCATCAACGTTTTTGCTATTTCGGTAGTTGATTCCTGGTTTCGTACCACTTGTTCTGCAAAAATTTACGACGTACGTTTCAAACTCCTTCGAGCTTGGAATGCTCTTGGATCCTGAGTGCGATGCCGCGGTTTGTTTTAGATGGCTCTAGATGTCAATCTGTAGCACTCAAGCTCTAAGCCATGTTTTTCGAAAGCCGCGTTCCAGATTTGAACCACTTGATAACACTATGACATAGACTCCTGCCCTCGCTTTTCCCACCTTTTGAGGTTGGTTCAGGTACTCTTTATCTGGGCTGTACACTGTCTTTTCCCATTCAGATGACATACAGACATCAACCAGTTTACTGGTTTTCTTTCCCATTCTTTCTTGTTGCCTCTTCCCAATCCTCCATGACGTTGCTTGACAGATGTTTGTCAACTCCTTTTCGGATACTCATGTTTTGGCCGATGATACGGTTTCACATTCTCACCGATGTTTTTCTTTTTGTAATTGTTCATCTGGTCATTCTGTTCAAGGCTTACCTGTTCCACATTGTACTCATGATCGGTTGTAGGTTTGTGGAATTTATGATTATGATAGTCATCACATGTTTTTTGGAGCTATACCTAACGTGTACTTGCAAAACACTACATATATATACCCGTACTTTCTCGATACAGTGTGTTGCTAGATTGTCACGCCAGAATTTAGTCGACTTGGATTGCGAAACTGCTGCGTCTTTGCATCCATTTAAACTTTTTCTGTTTTTTCCTTCTGAAAACTGCTCCAACAATCGAGTTTTGACCTCCAATTAGGGCTTACCAGTATTGTGGGTCTTTTCCGAGATCAGCATTTGAACACAGGTTCACACGGTTGTGAGATAAGCATGTTGACAACTGTGCTATTGACCTGGGCTGGGCCCGACCGAGTTGTCACTCCTGAACTGTTAACCACAATCATGCGTGCGGAATGTCCAGACTGCTCGAACGAACGAAGACACAGTAGGTGTCTGCCATTTGCAGTCGACCACTACTTCACAAACAACTCGAAGTTTTTGATTTTATCAAATCTGCTGGACAATGCTGTTACGCCCCGAGTACTGAACCGGGAATTGAGATTCACGCACGTTGTCCGGTCATATGCAGTGTAGCGGCGGTCAGCATGCTGGCCTCACCGACACGTGACTTCGAATTCAGCTTCCGATTAAGGCAAGGACAGATGAATATCACCGATAGACTCCACTGAGTAAACGAAATTCGTCTTCATTGCTACTGCTCAGAAAGTGTCGGCTGAAGTTTCTATTTGAGTACGAGGCCTACGACCAACTGTGAGTGATATTAAAATTGACATCGATCCATATCCTCAACTGCTCATCAGTACTATCGCTGCGAGTAGTTTGGTAACCAGCTTTTCGACCTCCATTTTGACGACATCGGGTGCTTGTTTATTTCCAGGTGTGGCTAACCGGACTGTCATGTAGCCAAACTTAGAGTGTGTGCACCTCAATAACTTTCTGGTCATCCGGCACTCTTCATACACTTGATTGCACGCTGCTAGTGATGAATGAACAGGGTCACTAAATTCACTGATATCTAATATTTGTCAATTCCCACCAGTGGTTTTATTATAAATTAGTAATCGTTTGATTGCAATGGAAGACTTTGAGGAATGTGGTTCCATGAGTGAAAATATACGGTCTCGTTCGTGCTTTCAACCAAACTTTATGAATGACGAGTAGACAAGTTTCAGGCAGGCTATTTCGCTAAAACCGGTCAATCGTTGGACTACCTTTCCTAGAATCAGCTTCTGTTTCTGCCCTCATGGTTGAGGATTCGTATCGTTAAAAGCTCCGTCGCGGTTTCCTTGGATGAGTCTGCCTGTTGTCACCTTTATGAGATTGGGTGGATGATATTCCTTTGAAAATGTTCGCTGAATCGTTTAATGTTAACTTCCTAGACTATTAGATCGGTGGTCGTAACGTCCAACAAGGTCTTTGTCCTCTGGATTGCCCTTGTTTAGACTTCGGACAGCGAGCTAGCGTGCCACTCTCAATGCCACACTTGTTGTTTATAGATTGAAGACTTAAACTGAAGTTGTCTTCTATCTGCTCGAAGTGACAACTGCCTGTTTCATCTGTTTCATCAGCAGATCTTACGCAGATGTGATCGTACATCTTTGTAATTTTAGGATCTCTACTGTCTTTCACGTAACTTCACAACCTCTTTCATACCAGTGATCTGTCTGACCTCTCTTCAACAACCGGCCCATATGTATTTGCATCATGTAAGTAGGATGCAATGCGACGATAAAACACCACAAACTGGCTTTACATGCTGCTTTGTTTCCCAAGCCGAGTGTTTTTTTGTTCAATCACCGGTTTAGCTGACTAATTATACGTTGGATCAGTTGGTATCGTTGTTGATATCCGTGTTTCACAACCTCTAGTTGAATAACACCTGACCTTACACTTTTGCTCGACGTGTTGGTTTTTCGGCAATTCATAATCCTCCAGTGAATGGTCTCGAATCACACATGTGTGTACAGTGCTCTCGATCTACATCGACAACACGTGGGAACCCGTTGACCAGTCGCTCTGTGAAAATGTGCGGTGTGACGGGCACCGTTGGCATTTTTCGACTGTTTGCGTTTGTTGATAAGGTAATATATCATCAAAACAACGAGGAGTAGTAATGTGTATGAACGTATATTATGGTTACTTTACGTAGTTTTTATCCAATAATCATCAAGTTCTTCATTTTCCCAGCAATTGTTCTCTTGAGCACCCAGCTAAACCAAGCTACAACTCGACAACCTGGAGAAACGAGTCACTAATTTTTTCATTGCCAGTGGTTTCGGTTTCCTTTCTAAGTGATCCCTTCTTTGTTGCTTGTTGTGAAAAATCACTGTTACGCCCGTTCACATCAACGCCTTGACGTGAGTGTAGACTTTCCGATTCGTTCACTGACTTTCTGTTTCTCCCCTCCGATTCGCGACCCTCAATATTTGTGTTCTGTTGGTCTTAAGGTAGTCAGCAGGTTCTCTGACTTTCCCTTGGATTCAAATGAATAACTTTCATCTACCCCCTCTACTACTTGAATTACTGCGGTTTACTCGGAGCCGACTTTAATATAAGTTGTCACATCTGCGCTGTAGATGCGCGCGGCATTAGTCCGGCCACAAACAAGAGTGAACGTTGAATAACCGAACGGTTGAGTAAGCCACAGTCATGCTTGGATTTCTCGCTGTCCAACTTATGCCTTCCAAAGTACACTGAAAGTAGCTTTTCACCAGCATTAGATCATACCTCGAATCTTGCTCATAGTCTGATATTACGAGACGTGGAAACTAATTGCCGGCTTGTGCTGGACTGAAAAATTGATAGTAACCTCGTTGAAACTTTTGCTACGTGTGGTTCGCCACTAAGCACTCACCTCTGAGGTGATTACCATCCTTTTTTTATCACATCTGGTTCAAAGTGAACTGTATTGTGACTGTGACCTTCAAGTTTCACATAGTTGCAGCGACTTTAACCAGTTTGAAGTGCAGTAACTAACCTGAGGGGAAATGCGGAGGCGGTGGTCGCTTTAGGGGGTCCTGGCTTCAGAAAACGTTTTTTTTTACAAAATTCGGTAGAATACCCCTTCGACAATACATGTTTTACATTGATTTTACAAAAGTTATCGCTACAGAAGAGCGAGAAGCATTATTTTTGTACAAGGGGCACTGTACTAAAACACAATATAATGTGCAACATGGTGTGAAGTGGGTAAAGTGTATACATATGTTTACGAGAAAATCAGTGTTAGACAATGCAAGTAAACACTGATCTGCTTTACTCTTGACTGAAACTGCTTAATATAGGTGTTGCGTAGCAACTAAAGGAGAGCCGATGCTCTGCTTGTGTTTTTGTGGATAACCCATCGAATAATCGTGTAAACGTCTGTTCAGCTCGTACACCAGAAGGACATCGTGTGGAAATGGTATGTGATGGACTAGGAGATTCAGTAACTGCTATGTGTAAGACAATTTGTCATTGCAACTGGGAACGGCTCAGGTAGAGCACGTCCAGCGGATACAATGTCCAGGTTTCACTGCTGTACAGCAGTATAGACAGCACCATTGAGCGGTAGACACAGAGCTTAGTGGCCATCTTCGGGCTGTGGTTCTTCCAGACACGTCTTTCAAGACGTCCGAAAACAGTTCTGGCCTTCGCCGGACATATCTGTCAAAAAGTGACAGAAGTTCACGCAGCTGTCGACAGCTTCTCCATTGATGCGAATTTGGGTGCAAGGTGAACAACAGCACCTTCGCCCGGAGAAGGCTGAAAGAAAGAAAATGTCTTACCTGTGTTGATATCCAATCCAAACTTGGATGCCGCGGTCGCGAAAGCAGTGGCCAGTCGCTGTAGTTCGTCCTCGCTGTGTGCGAATAGCGCGCTGTCATCTGCAAATAGAAGCATGCGCATCGTTGAGGTATGTAACCGGGTTGGGGCGCCGAATCGTCGGATATTCAGCAGGCGCCATCCGTCCGGTACTCTACCCTCAACGCCGCCCCCCAACGAGTCCTGGAGTGGAACTGTTAGCATGGCAGGATTCACCACACACCAATATATTGGCGGAGGCTGAAGTCAAGAGTACGTGCTAGACGATTTAGTCACCAGTTAATATGGTATAAAAAAATTTGACTTTGGGAAGAGAGCCTCATTTATTAAAGCATTCTGCTGTCAGGAGATGGCATGTTTATCCTGCATCCGAGCAGTGAAAGTCAAAAATGTGTTTCACCTATGGGCTGTTGCAGGCGGTTGACATTCAGTAGAGAAAAAAACTGTAAAATGAAGTACCTAATGAGGCGAAAAACTGCATAATAGGACCGTGCTTCAGATGTTAACCTACTGGAAACCATTAAGAGGCTGTCAATTCGATGCACATCAATTTAATGGCGGTCCTTTAGTGGTTTCCATTAGGTTCTCTTCTGCAGCACCGTTCTGTTCGGCAATACAGGTTTTTTCTTTATCAAATGCCAGCTGCCTGTACAAACCCACACGTGAAACACATTTTTGCTTTTTACTGTTTTGATGCAGGCTAAACGTGCCAGCTCCCGACAGCAGAATGACTTAATAAATGAGACCCTTCTCCCAAATAGTTTTTTATACCACTAACTGATGTGTGGATTGCTTGGCAAGTACCCTTGACTTCAGCCTCTCTGCGGACCTATGAGGCGTATCCCACAAAAAGTTAGTTCCAAACGATTAGATCCTTAAGATTAGCAAGGAGTTGAAAGTGTCGGTTGCAATGATGGCAAAAATGGGGCAGTCAGCGTCAGATATCCCGGACGAGTAGCGTGTGAGCAGAATGCATTTAACCCTTACAAATAAATGAAGCACCATTATCCTAGTAACCCTACGTAACTTTTGACCCGGAATATTTTTGTTCACAATGGTCCTACATTTGTTTTGCACACATGTGTGCAGTTTTTCCTTGATTCTTGCACGTTACTAACACTTATCTTCAATATTGTGTTTCCTGTTCTTGTGTGTGTTCTTCAAACAATGAACTAAAACTAAAGTTGACTAATATACTGTAAAAAGAAAAACACTAGTGGCTTTATGAATAGGTCGCGCGATGCAACAATCCCTTCGTTTATTCACTACTTTCGGTAAACGGCCTTCGGATCGATTCGGCGATGTAATTATCTAACTTGTAATTAGCAACCCGTCATCTCATTTGTTAGCCACTGACTGTGCTACCAAATGTGATTTGACACAACGTAATCACCTCTGTTTTTGACTGCTGCT